>JAKTRH010000152.1:0-29181 GCA_030579575.1 Sporopachydermia lactativora
GTAGTAGTAGTAGTAGTAGTAGTAGTAGTAGTAGTAGTAGTAGTAGTAGTAGTAGTAGTAGTAGTAGTAGTAGTAGTAGTAGTAGTAGTAGTAGTAGTAGTAGTAGTAGTAGTAGTAGTAGGAGCACAGCCAGGTTGAACGTCGTATCGAAAATAAATTCTGGATTGAAAATTCATCTATTTCTACGCTGTTTACGGGTAGGTGATAAATGGGCTCAGTTTGACCTGTGGATGGATAAATATTACTGGTCTTCCTGGTATTACTGGTCTTCCTGGTCTTCCTGGTATTACTGGTCTTCCTGGTCTTCTGGGTCTTCCTAAACTTTTTCTCGGACTTCCTCGAACTTCCCTGGGCATTCAGTGAAATCCACTAATACACAATAACACGCTACGTCTTCTAGTCTATTTTTAACCCATCATATCTCATCATTAACGACTGTTTTTCCTTCATATATACACGGATTCCAAACTGAATGTTTATTCTCGACACACAACTTATAAGTACCAAAACTGACACCTCCTATCTCCTATTACTGTCTATTTTTCTCACTTTATACCTCCTATTGCTTTCTATCTTCCACCTATGTCTCCTATCTTGTCATCTTTTCCTTCCTATTTCTTCCTATTCCTTCCTTCTCCTTCCCATATCTCTTCTCCCTCTCCCTCTTCCTCTCCCTCCTACTCCTACTCCTACACCATAATAAACCTGTACCTTACCTACCCTTACCTACAAAGGCGCATTACTAAATAAATACGAAACACTCTCCCCAAAATGCAACCGTCTAATAGCCTCAGCCAACGTCGGAGAAATATCAATTCTCTCCAACTGCTCAATCTGCGCCACTTTATCCGACAGCGGCATCGTATTTGTACACACAATCTTCGCCAATCGGCTATCCCGAAGCTTTTCTACCGCATTCCCCGAGAAAATCCCGTGAGTTACAATAGCAATAACAGATTTAGCCCCATGACACAATAAAGTATCAGCCGCTTTACACAAAGTCCCACACGTATCCGCCATATCGTCCACAAGCACACAAACTTGATCCTTCACATCTCCGACCAAAACCATACGGGAAACCTCATTGGCCCGCTGTCGTTCTTTATGGATAAGCGCAAAATTCAAATCCAGTTTATCGGCAAGAGACGCCACTCTTTTAGCTCCGCCCGCATCCGGAGACACCAAAATCGTATTCTGCAAGTCCAGAGACTCGCGAATGTACCGCAGAACGCTCGGCTCAGCGTATAAATTGTCTACAGGGACTCGGAAGAAACCCTGAATCTGTGAAGCGTGCAAGTCCATGGTGATCACATGATCGCACCCAGCGGTCTGAATCAGGTTCGCCACGAGTTTGGCCGTCAGCGGGGCACGGGATTTGTCTTTCTTGTCCTGCCGGGCGTACGGATAGCAGGGGATAACAGCTGTAATACGTCTAGCAGAAGCTGTACGGCATGCCCTAATCATAATGAGTAATTCCATGAGGAAATCGTTGATTTCGTCCTCTCCGCAGCCGGTTTGGATGATATAGACGTCCTCATCTCTGACGGACTCGGCTATTGTGACGGCTGTTTCCTGATTGCTGTAGCGGAATACGCCGATTTTCGCTAATTTCAGCCCGAGACGGTCCGCTACTTTCTTAGCCAGGGACGGGTGAGAGTTCCCTGCGAGGATTTTGATGGCGTTGGTGCTCATTGTGCACACTAGAGGTTGGGCGGGGTTGCAGCGGCACGGGTTTGTGTGGTTTGTGGTAGTCTGGGGTTCGGCAGTTCTGGGACGGCGGAGTTTCCGCTGCGTGCTTCCCCGGAATCTATGCGTTCTACGGTAAAAAATTTATATAAGGGAAGGGGATGTGGGAATTACATGTAGGAGGGTGGAATGCAGAGAGATGCAGGGAGATGCAGGTTTGTGCATTTCTTGGTGTGGGGTTTTGCTGCAGGGTTGGCAAGTGTGCGTTAGAGTGCAGGAAGTCTAGGGTATTAGTGATTATGTAATCTTTTATTGAATGAGGTGCGGTGCAGAATAGCTAGAGAGGGCAGAGAATTGGCAAATAGAGGTATATAAGTAGCAGTTTTTACAGACCAGAGTGCTTCTACTGTCATTAGAAGGACGTTTCACCCCAGGAGTAGCTGTATTTTCCCCTTCTTCACTCCGTTAACTGACTGCTTAGCTTGGCCGTCTCAACTGGTATTTTACAGTCGCGTAATCTTTTATTTTCCCTTAAGGGGGTGTTCGGGAGATTACTGCCTATCCGCTCCCGCGGCCGTTCGGGGATTCCTCGGAAGCCCCCGGCCGGAAGGCAAAAAACTCCGATAGTGCAGTGAATTTCGGAACTAACAACGACAACAGAAGTACAAGTAACTACGTAGAACCGTACAGACATAGAAACGTATATTTAGCGAGCATAGATAGTACTGAAACCCCACATTTGAGTCCCAAGTGAAAACTACAGATAGAACAGGTAGGGGTAGAACAGGAAATCAATCCGTTCGGGACATTCCGAGGCATATTTAGTAGTAGAATAAGCAGGAAACGTTGTATATCAGGTAAACAATCTACCAGCAGTGATGGCAACTCCAAGGGCTATCAAAAGAGTGAGTATTTTCAGTATTCAGTATTCAGTATTCAGTATTCACTACACTATTTCTATTTCTATTTCTATTTCCCTACACATACTAACCCTATATCACAGCTCACACGAGAATACAAAGCTCTGGAGGAAAACCCGCCTCCATTTATCATTGCCCACCCTTCAGAAGATAATATACTAAAGTAAGTAGAACGTAAGATGCATAAATGTGCTTTTAGCCATACAAACTAACCATCTAGATGGCATTACGTGATCACAGGACCACCAGAAACCCCATATGAAGGCGGGCAATACCACGGAACGCTCACTTTTGCACATGACTATCCATTCAAACCACCAGCTATCCGAATGATCACTCCTTCCGGCCGATTTGAACCGAATTTCCGTTTATGCCTATCAATGTCTGACTATCACCCTCAAACATGGAATCCTACGTGGTCTGTGGCTACGATTTTAAATGGATTACTCAGCTTTATGACGTCTAACGAGATAACTACCGGTTCCATAACTACTACAGAAGAACGCAAGAAAGCGTATGCAAAAGCTAGTAGACATTGGAATGCTACAATGAATCCAGAATTTATTAAACAGTTTCCAGAGTTAGTACAGGAGTATTTCCATCCTGAGAGTGCTGGGCGGTCAGCCAGCCATGCGGTGAGTGTGCCAGCTAGTCCTATAAAGTCTCCGGAGTGTGCTGTGCGGCAGCGCAAGCCTGGAGAAGAGAACAGCCCTGTAACTAATATGGCCAAACCAGTAGTAGAGCCGAGGAAGCCTGTGGCGCAGCCGGTGGCGCAGCCGGTGAGAGTTCAAGCCCAGGCGAAAGCGCAAGTGAAGAATACCGAGGGTAGTAGCTCGGTGTGGCAGAATGCGGCAGTAGTGTTTGTTGTCCTGGCGTTGCTATATTTAATAGCTGCTCTTCCGTAGGGTACAGTAGATGAAAGAAATCAATATAGTAGTAGTAGTAGTAGTAGTAGTAGTAGAAAGGAATCAGTGTATAAGGAACCTCCAACGGTGCGTAGAGGGTCAACAGCATGTGGCGGGAAGCGCAGCTCGTTTATTGGGGTCTTCCGAGTGAATAATAATTAAACGGAGTCTCTGTTAATGGGAATGGGAATGTGACTGTGACTGTGAACTGTAGGATTTAATAGTTGATGTGACTTATAACTTTTCCTAATGTGCCTCACTTTAAGTCGTGTTGATGCCTCATCTGTTCCAAGAATTCAAACATAAATCAAGCAGTTGCAGCAACCAACGAAGGGTTTGGATCTTCGTACTCGTTCAGATCGTCCTGATGAGAATAGTTGTTAGAAATCTGAATATATGAATCATCTATTTGAATGAATGCTCTTTATCGTACTTACCTCATCAAATATCACCTGTATCATTAAACTGCAGCTGGGGCACACCGCTATATCTTCACCGTCTTTCAGATCGTCGATTGCAATCTGAAATTTATCCCCACAGGGGCAGGGATACGTGAATAACCCCGTATCAGGGTCGAATGTCATATCTTCGATCTCTATCTGATCATATATCGAGGCCATTTTGCTGGGGTTTTTAGGGGTCAAATGCAGTCGGGTATGAACCCCTGAAGATCTCTGTAAATACTAGGGAGATATGGTACATAATTACAGGCCAAAATTGTGATATTATCAGCTCTATAGTCCCTATTAATGCTTCTTCTTATCGCCATCCTCATAGATATGAAAAATTTCTGATGACTATGAAAAATAGCGGAGTAATGAGATGTATGCTAGAGCCCTCATTTAGTGCACGTGACTTCTTTACCCTCCTCTCTGCGTACGTATGTGCACGGGTACATTTCAGCACTAACATTCTCTAACCAATTCGGGCAGTCAAATTCCAAACCAAACGAACGCTACAATGAGACTCCGCCCGAGGACCCAAGCAGGTCGCGCAACCCACTCAGTCCCACAACGCAGTGAGCACATCAAAGTGATACTTCTCTATGGCCTGTCTGTTCCTCATACTCTGACACACGAATACCTGTGGTATACGAGACAGCAGTGATTCATCAGACGTTTGGCTTAACGACTAGAATCAAATTGTAAGTGACCATCGAGAGAAGTATACAGGGTATTAGAAACGGAAGCGTCAGAGTGAAATTTGAACCACCAGTGAAATCGACATTGAAGTACTCGACTATTGAGGCCTTCTGAGTGGAAAACATCAACAACGGTAGTAAAATCCAGCAAACGGAACTTGAATCAACATCAGTTTTCAGCATCTACAGCGGCTACCACTAGCAGCTGTCCAGTTTTTCAGCCCATCGCATTCAATACGACTCATTCAACTTCACATTCACTTTTCACTTTCTTTCACTACCTTTCACTTCCTTTCTACTACTTTTCCACCCAATACAAACAACAAGACTAACAGTATCAGTTTGCAAGATGGGTATTTCCAGAGACTCCCGCCACAAGCGCTCACACACTGGTGCTAAGCGCGCCGACTACAGAAAGAAGAGAAAGTTCGAGCTGGGACGTCAGCCCGCTAACACTCGTATCGGTGCTAAGAGAATCCACACTGTGAGAACCAGAGGTGGTAACCAGAAGTTCAGAGCTCTCCGTGTCGAATCTGGTAACTTTTCCTGGGGTTCTGAGGGTATCTCGAGAAAGACCCGTATTGTGAGAGTGTCTTACCATCCTTCCAACAACGAGTTGGTTAGAACCAACACTCTGACTAAGTCTGCCGTTGTTCAAATCGATGCTGCTCCTTTCAGACAGTGGTATGAGACTCACTACGGTGCTACTCTGGGTAAGAAGAAGACTGAGGCTGCTGAGCCCGTGAAGAAGTCTTCTAGCGTTCAGAAGAAGCTCGCTGCTAGAGCTTCCTCTGCTAAAGTTGAGCACTCTTTGGAGACTCAGTTCTCTGCTGGTAGACTTTACGCTGTGATTTCTTCCAGACCTGGTCAGTCTGGCCGTTGCGATGGGTACATTCTGGAAGGTGAGGAGCTTGCTTTCTACCTTAGAAGAATGACTGCTAAGAAATAAAGGTAATGGTTTCATAATACACTAAGTTTCTTATATGTAAATGACTTTGAAATTCAATTCATAATTGCACTGATAGGTAGTAGGTGTTGAGTGGGAGTTTAGAAGGTGACTGAGTGGTTTATGTTTGGAAATATGTAAAGGAGAACAGCTTGGGCTGGGAGAATGTAGGAAGATATTAGAGAATGACATCGCCAATGACGGGCTAGGAGAATTAGAATTGCTCTTGTTAATGAGTCCAACCGGTGATGATTACCCCCGGTCTTCCAACAAGTAACAGAAATGTAGAATTGCTCTTTGATTTGCAGGAATAGAAATTTTCAACCCATAATTTTCACGTATATATATACATATTATGCTACAGGAATGTCTGTCTGACTATACTTCTACACCATAAACACTGCTTTTATGAGAAAAGATGATTATTACCTTCTATTAAGGCATTTGGCTTCGATTTATATGATTCTTTCTGCTTTCCTTTCGTATCCGACGGCTTTCGGGACCGATCGCCGATCACGGATTGAGACGTGAAGGGTTATATATCATGGGAAGAGACGTCATGTTGGTGTAGTGCGTCGTATTCCAATCTGTTATAGGACGGAAACAATAATAGGAAAGAACGGAAATGATAAACTTGTTGCTCAGAGCTATCAGAGGGAAAGCCTTTATAGCAAAACCCTTACTACGCGTTGTACAGGTGAAATATGAGATAAATACGAGCCATATAGTGCTTATAATAGTATATATAGAACCAGGAAACCTCAGATATATAATACACCCAGTTAATAGCGAACTGAACGCAATTCACTATACATAAATACCGGAGATAATAGCATAAACTACGGAGAAGATAATGCTTCGATCTTCAGCATTTCTTCGAGTAAAATAGTATGGAAATGTAGTCTTCTAGGTATATTTTGACGGGAATATACTGGTTAACCACGTGTTATCTATATAGAAAATATAATCTGGTATTCCAGGCTACTATTAGGCCAGAATAGGGTGCGTGTACTGTGGGCTTACTACTATCTAATATGTATGGAGAAAAGTGCATTACTTGATATGTATCCCGGTCTCTGGGTTTGTTAGTCATACGTAGAACAACTAAAAAAAAGCTTCTCAACGTTATGGATGCAATAGTTCAGAAAAGGCAATATTGGTATCCTCATTAAAATCAGTACAGGTCTGTGAGAATATTTCTTTCATCATATAGTGTAATCCATAAAGCTGAGTTGATAGACAGAATACTTACTATATGCTGGTATTCAGGATAGCAATCGTCGATCTGAACAACCAAGCTATTTATTGGCGGGTTTTGTCGTTCGGAAAACACCTTTTTGCTGCTGGAATACAGCGAAACAAAGAGGAATAGAAGGAAAGAAGAAGAATCGAGGAACTTTTCAATGGAAGAAGCGAGGAAATTTTCACTTTCAGTGTGTCGGGATGGGTTGAGACCTGAAGTGTGTGTCCTATAACGGGTGTGGCGGATGTGTGGATTTGTAGGTTAGAAAGGCCAATAAACCCACGTTATGCTGTATGGATGCTCGCATTTCCTGTATTGTATAAATTTAGGGACCCGCTATTATAAGATGAGATTAGTAGAATCTGCAGAAAAGTGCGATATGAGTGCATTGTTTCGTATTTGTTTCACATTTGGCTGCCTTAACAGTATGTACGAGTAATGGGATGAGACGTGAGGTGTGTGCTACTCGAGGTGATACGTGATGTTCGTTTCGGGCTTTAAAGAGGGATCATTCGACCTATTTTACGCGTATCTCTCGGGTATTTCACATTGTATATGCCTATAATGATCATTATGTTGTAAGAAACTGATAAAAACCTCAGCAGCTTGCTTGGTCTCCGACGGTTTCTCTTTCCGAGCCGTTTCGCGGCTGATCCGCTAGCAATCTCCTGCGTCTCCCATCTGGACTCAGCTCTGCCTGTCTCATACTTCCACTACCATATAACTGTATAGACTATTATAATATATACAAACTAGGAAAATATTAGTCGAAATACACAGTTTATTTACAGTATAACGCGTAGAACCCGCAAGGTGCTGCCTTCGTTGCAAGAATACTTGCTATAATGATCACCAGACCGTTCTCGCCATTGTTCAGCCCTTCCCGCTTGGCATTTCGAAAAAAACTCACAGTATTCTAGATCGGTGCTAACATGAATGTTTCCTATTCCGATATCTCAGCTCCTTCAGCTGCTAGCTGCTAGCTTCTATCACCTGGCTAATCGCTCTACAAATTCCAATCTCACATAGCTTTCACAGCAACGGCTCTCACACTTCTGAGCACTCCTGCTTCGATACGCAGTAACCTTTTGCCGCTTCCTACATTTGGATTCGCAAATGTAGGAATCCATAAATGCTTTCAAGGTATACAGAAACTCTCCCTAGCAACTGGCTCAACAGGTGATGTATCTTCCGCAGAAATGCCCATATCTACTCCTTCCATAGCCAGCTAGACGAACTGTATAGACTGATATGCATTGTAAAGTATAATAATCACCAATTTGAATACCAAAGTACCAAAGAACCCTGCAGTCTGTTGCTTCGGGAATCCAACTCGGTGGTCGTCTCGCTCCGGAGGATCACCCAAGGCGACGCGACGCGTCTCAAGGAAATGTGAAAAACTCTGAAAGCGGAAATATGTAAATACGGCTCTGGCCGAGGAATGAACAAAGGAGAAGAGTTCGGGAAAGTGATGAAGAAACTGTAATGCCTGAGTCGTAATTGGGCTTTTTTGGTTATTTTTTCTGTTTAAGATTTCCTCGTATTCTCCCGATAGCTGAAATACTTGTATTACATTTGGTACTAGTACCTACGCTATCGGTTGCTATGAACCCTGTGGGCGGAGACTACAATGCATTGTTCGCCAATTAGAGGTATTGTCGGATATCGGGGGCCGAAGACTATTATTGAGAGCAATCTGGATCAGTGGAAGCCTAAGATCTGGCCGGGAAATGGGAATTGGCTGATGTGCAACGGCTTTAAACGCGAAGTATAGGATAGAATAGGTGAGAGATATCTAGAGCTGTTTAGAGCTATCGCAGGCCAACTAGAGAATGCAAAAAGCGAATATCTATGTAGTACAGTGACTTTTGAATGAAATATTATATGTAAATAGTTTTATTGTAGACTGTTTACTGCCTTTTTCCTCTCTGTTTCCATCCTGCCATCGTCTTTTAATCTGTTGATTTATTATAGTGATTTAAAGTTCCGAGGATGTATAGTTTATTACAATAAAGTTAAATCTTATTCTTACCCGAAATCTGGTGGAAAAATCATTTCACTACCAGTATCCGAGGTATGGAAAGGATACGAGGAACATGAAACAGCAGGGTTTTACTAGCATATGCTTTGAAGTATTCAGAGTTGAGTGATTGATGTTGCCGTAAGCTGTAATTACAGAGCCCAAGAGAAGAGTTTGATAGACATCAGCAGTAATGAAGTGCGAGTGTAAAGTACTATGTAAAACCTTTGATAGTTATAGTAATATACAATATTGAATGATATAGTAATATGTTACATTGATCTACAGAGACTTGATATTAGTAATTGGCTGACACATGTTGTACCTCAATCTTTTGAGCTGTTATAGCATTGAATCTGCTGCTTACAACAGCGGGTTGGGAGGATGAGACGTGATGAACCATGAGACAGCTTCTGAGCCCAGCTTGAAGCAGCATCGTACCGGAACCAGTTGATGAGCGGAGAATGAGGAAACGTTGCTACAGATTAGTCGATTATGCAAACGCTCCGAAAGGGGTTTTCCATCTAGTGCAACTATCTGCTCATCGACCTCCATCATACCCGTTTATTCCCGCATTCTCACCTCCACTACGGCGCAGATACGCGACGACAGAGTTCCAGACCATAGATAGTACGATACGAGAGAAGTGTGGGATGTGTGGGCTCATTGAGATGAAATTTTCAGTACTCAAGCGAGAACCTCTGGTCAAATCAAGGCGGTTTCAAAACAGCGTTATGCATCAACCCGAATCGTTAGGAAAATCTACAAATACAGAAATACAGTTTAAGGAAAATTCCAAGTAAATTCCGAACCTAAACGTTATTTGTCGAACGAACTCCTACAACGACTTTTCGATTTCCAGGACGGCATGAGATGTTTTCATAGGTTGAATCTAGAAGCGCAGCACTCACTGTTTTCCGGACTCGGCTGATTGATTTGAGCGGTACGGTGGGAATAGCCGAGGCCTAGGAAGGGCCTGAAGCAAGCCCGTAGGTTAGACGACTTGCAGTATGAGGAGTAATCACCAGGTTAGGTCTAGATTTCTGAAACATATTATAGTATAGAGAACACTAAATAAACACACTAAAAAACACACAGTGATATTCTGCCGTAAGTTGTAATTCTGGCGTACCCAGATCAACGCCGGCTCCAGCTTCAACCACCCCCTTCAGTCAGTAACAGGATTCCTGTGGTAACCACCCCACCGCGACCCTCCTTAGACATCTAGTATAGTATAACATCGCCTTGGACAACTGCTGCTAGCAGCCGTTAGCCGTGTGTCTGGCAATCTCCCCCTGCAAAACCTCCAGTATCAAATCAAACGACGACTTACCGACCAGGCAGTTGAGCCCTGATGTCTGGAATAGGCCCTCTGTGTCCGGATTGGGAATAAGGTGCGCCCTAAACGTTATTAACATGCCAGTAAAATTCTCTTTCTTGCCGGAAACAGAAACAAACCTGCAGAATTCCGGATCTAAGTTGGACCTGCAGCACACTATAGCTCGGCAAACCTTAAACCCAGCGTAAACAAAGAATGCGAAACCGGGAGATCAAAGAATTGTAAATGAGGGAAGAAATGTATATAAAGCTGAAACATCTCTAGTCTTTGCACTTCTGATTCACTTCTGTTTCTCTCTTCTTTCTCTTCATCATCAACAATCAACTATCGATCTCTATCAAAGAATTCCAACTTCTAGTCTTTCGTTTAAGAACTCAAACATATCAAAAATGGTCTCTCAGATTGCTCTTATTGCCGCCATGGCCGGTGCCGCTGTTGCCTTCTCCAACACCACCGTTTCCTCTTACTCCACCACCACTGCCACTATCACTGACACTGTGTGCGAGGACAACGAGTGCCACGTCACTACTGTGACCACCACCTACTGCCCTGAGGAGACCACCACTCTTACTGACACCGAGTGCTCCGAGGAATGCCACCACAACTCTACCACCCCTGTGGTCCCTACTCACAAGCCTACCCCTACTCCTACCAAGACTACTGAAGTTACCTTGACCTACACTGGTGCTGCTGACAAGGTTGTCTACCAGGCTGGTTTGGCTGTTGCCGCTGGTGCCGTTGCCATGCTTATCTAAGCGAACTGCATCTTGTGCTATCTGGGATGGCATAACATTCTTCTCTGAAGCTTAGCTCTTCAGTTTGTATATTAATAATACCATTAATGACAATTGAATTCGTAGTTTGAGTAAATATTCCATTTTGAACCTTTCTGAATTTCTTTGATTCGAGCCTTAGTCCCAATGGCCAATATCTGAATGGTCACTTAAGACGCCAAACACTTCTCAAAGTGATGTCTAATAATGTTTATCTTATTCTTTTCTTTGTATTCGAATTCTTGTCACTTAATACGCCTGTAACACGTCAATCTATGATCTCTCACATCCATTAACGTCCTTTCCTGCTTCCTGACACCAACAGTTGCAACTCCCAATCTTCTATCCCCTAACATCCTTCTAAAATGAACGCTTCCCCCTCTTCCGCCATCCTCATCTCCACCCCCCTCGGCTTCTCCGCCGTCCTTTCCCGATCCCTCCCGACCCGCCGTGATCTCTCCTCTCCCCCCCTGCCTTTCCCACACCTCGCGTCTCCCTCCGCCGGCCCGACTCGGCCCCACCCCCAGTCCCACTCAAACCCCAAACATCCAATCAACGTTTAGCAAAAGTAATCCGGAGGCGTTGATTCCGCAATCGGTCATTTCTGGTGATCGGGTGTACCTTCTGTGGGGCAAATGACATTACAGTTTCACGGTAATTTCCTATTTCGGATGCTATTGCGCCCCCGCTACCATCATCAGCCCCCTCAGACCCTTCCAGAAGGGTCTGACACCATTATTAAGCACATTTCCTCTCATTATAACAGGACGACGCGATGAGTGGTTACGCTTCTTATTGCCTATCAGGAACACCTATGAGCTTTTTCTCTATTGATATTCGGCTTTTCTTCTTAATATAAACGGTTATCAGATGGATATTGTGATGTCGAATTGTGTGGTTTTGTTGTATTTGAAGAGTTTGTACTGTTTAAAGCTTTTAAACTGGGACATTTGTTAGATTATACGTATACAAAGGAGGGGATCATTATAAAGACTAAGAAGGAATCATCAGAGACTATTAGAGGTTATCAGAGATATCAGAGATTATCAGAGATCATTATAAATCACCTTAATTCACCTCAAATCATATCACATCAACCACAGATCTTACCTGCTATCCTCCTATAACCTATCGGCCTATTTTTCCACCACTAATAACTACAATATCATCACATTGTACTCCAAATACACATCTACTTGTACTATGTGGTCCTCAAGCCGACACGTGATACAATCGGGCATCTGCTCACGCCGTTTGATGTCTACAAACAGCCCTGTGATGTCCACAGGCAACAGGACAAAGAGATTTCTACAAACGGCGCAAAGATCGGCTCCAATTCCTGTTGAATCGACTTTGCCTTTGCGGTTTTCTTCTCATAGCGGTGCCAGCGGTGCCACAGGCAATGGGGCGTCACAAAGTCAGCCGAAGGGTCCTTCCGCGCCTTTGGGGGCTCCGTGGGCTAAGCATTCGCTGTCTTTGGGTTCATTTGCTCGGAAATCGACTCCTTTAGGTGGTAAAATGAATAATGGTAGTACAAAAAGTTCAAATATGTCACAAAATACGCCACAAAATAATTCAGCCACCTCAGCCACAGCCTCAGCCACAGCCTCAGCCACAGGTACTAAAAAGCCCCGTAGAAAATTGAGACCCCTTAAAGCAGTAATAACGCTAAGCCCCTCAGCTGTGGCGCACCTGAAAGCCCTGCTGGACCAGCCTGAACCGAAAATGATCCGAATCGGAGTGAAAAACAAAGGATGCTCAGGATTAGCATATGATTTAGAATATGTAAGCGAAGCAGGTAAATTTGATGAAGAAGTTGTGCAGGATGGAGTGAAAGTTTTAGTTGATTCGAAAGCTTTGTTTACTATAATTGGGAGTCAAATGGATTGGGTTGAGGATAAGCTGAGTGCGAAGTTTGTGTTTCATAATCCTAATTCGAAGGGAAGTTGCGGTTGTGGTGAAAGTTTTATGGTATAGTGTGGCGTAGTGTGGCGCAAAACGGATATGTTGATGATGGCAATGACAAATGGGTATAGAAAACGTATACAGTAGCTGGAAGCATACAATGGGAATTAATGCATTATGATATATTTAGTAGGAGGGGGGAAGAGAGGTGAGGAGGCTGAAGATGTTTAGGAGGCGCAGAAAGTGGCAGAAAGTGGCAGAAAGTGGCTGAAAAAAGCCGAATATTCGGCATATTTTTGCCGATTTCCAGCCCGAAGAAATATCAGATAACGTAATCAGAAAAATATCTAGCTGACGTAATCATTAACTCATCACATATAGGTTAACAAGAAGATTACTGAGGAGCGCAGAGAATAACACTATTCCTCAGTTCTACAGCTCTAATGTCGTTCTCAGCAGTATTATTAACCCCTGCTAACAATTCAAAGTTGTAGCTGTTGTTTCTGGACCACTGTACTGCTTTTCAGGACGGAACAGAGATGCTAACTGGGCCCGAGTACCACGGAACAGTATATACTGAGTATTTTGAGCATTTCTTGCTGGAAATATCACTTAAAACGCTTTGCTGAACTCCGAATTTCAACTCTCTACTTCAAAATACTTCCGTATAAGTCAATCCAGGCGCCGAATTCCGCATAATTCTTTCCCGAATTCTCCGATATCTGGAGTTTCGCTACTCCGGAAAACCCGATTACATAATCCACAAATACTCATCACAGTACCGTCGATTAAACCGTCCTCAATTGCGCTTAAAATCACCAAAAAGTGAGACAGATATAAAGAAATTAATCTCCGTTTTCAGCTGTATATTTTTGTATATTTCTCCCAGCTTCCAGGGCTTTTAAGCCCCTTTAAAACCACCTGATACTCCGAGAAGGTTATCCCATTCACTACTCCAAGCCGACAGTCCTACCGGTTCCCCGGTTTCGCGCTTCCGCCCCGCACAACCGAACCATTGAAAATCCTTATTTACCAGCAACCCGCCCAGCTGCTGGTTACTCAGCCATTACTCATTTTCCGCATCGTCATATCGGAATTAAAATATCACCACGGGGGCCCGCAGCATATAAATATACGATTACATAATCAAATAACATATCCACTATATCAATTAAATCATACAAATTTTATATCAATCGCTTCGGCTTTTCCGACGGCTCATCCGACGGCTTCAACGCCGAATAGCCGCTTCGGATGCGTTAAATATTACACAAAACAATCAAACCACAAACAATCCACAATGTTTGTACCCCCGGATAACTACGGAATGGTCGAAGAAACGATCCACCGCTGTTCTTCCGTAATCCCACTGAATTTCGCATTTCTCTCTACTTTAAACCTCAAATGCATCCTCGTTCTCAACGCGGAAAAGCCGTCAAAAGCACTGCGGACGTTTGTGGCAGAACAGCGGATCGATTTGATCCATTTGGGGCTCCGTCCGCTTGGTTACTACGCGCCTGCTCGGCTTATTGAAGAGAAACCTATAGAAATATCGGAACGAGCTGGAACTCCAACCACAGACGTATCTGCGGCCCGAAGTCTGGCCAGCAGCGTTCCGACGAGTGTTGCTATGCGTGCTGCGCCACAGCCACACTCTTTAGGAACTCTGGGAGCGCAGGGGGCTTCTGGGGGCTCAGCAACAGCTGGGGTGGCTCATTTGCGTCCTACAACGGGGAATCCATGGAAACTCAGCGTTTTCCCACCGGAAGTACTGCAGGAGGCTTTGTGGTATGCGCTACACAAAGCGTATCATCCTATGTTGTTTGTGGATTCTACTGGAGCTTTTGTCGGCGTTTTACGCAGATTAGAGAAATGGTGTTTCAGCTCTATAATTGCGGAATACCGCGTTTTCGCAGGGAATCGTGCGAATTACTGGACGGAGTGTTTTCTAGAGGTAGTGAATGTTGAGCTTTTTGAGCCATTGGAAGCTGTGGCGATGCGTGAAGCGGAGAAAATGGAATTAGAGCGAGAGGCGGAGAAAATGGAGCAGGAAGCGGAGAAAATGCCGGAAGAAGAAGACGAAGATGAAAAATCTGATGCCGATGATGATTCACTTTGTGGATCACCGCAAATCCCGAAAACGCTTATGAAATTGATGTCGGAAAGGCGGAAACACTATAAAGACCACAAATTACATCCATCCGAGCCGATAACGGCGTCTCAGCTGACATCTTCGGTAAATCCGGCCCGAATGCGGCAACCTTTTTACTATCCGGTGCACCAGTTTGATGTGCGGCCCGAGAACAACTCGGAAGTGCTGCGCGTTGTGCTGCCGGAAGCCGAGCATCTTCCTGAGTGGTTCTGTGTTAATAGGGAAGTTTGGAATGAGGAGGCTGAATACCGAGCCACAATTGGATCTGTGGAGTAATTCGATGTGGCGCAGCAGGTGGCGCAGTAGCAGATTACTTCCCGCTTGAAAAAGGGCATTGTAAAGTATTAAAGAGGCACTTTTCCGAAGTCGGGTAAACGCCGCGACATGGCGTCTCACCCTGGCCGGGTGTGCGGCGATCGGAGACCGAGTAGTGAGCGAATTGTCACGGCTCAGCTCGGAGTTCTTAGTGTTCCGACGGCTCAGATGGTGTACAGAATAGACAGAACCGATGTATGGAATTATATGTACACACATAGAAAGAGAAAAGGGAATAATGGTTGTACGAATGAATGATCGGAAGTTCGTTTTTGTTAGTTTTAACCGTTGGGAATAGAGTTTGACGTCTTTCCAGATGCGGCAAGGTACCTTTAAACTGTATTAAGGTTGCCGCGAACCTTCCTGGACCACGGAACTTTATTTCTGGAATTGAACGTAAAATGAAAACTCCCGAAGCGTCTGCTACAACGAGAGTCAAGGCATATCCTAGTTTCACGGCTGGCAGAACCGACCTTCGAGTTACACTCAGCGGGGCCCCACATAACCCAAGAATGCGGGGTGCGGTTTACCGACGGCGCTGCAGAACGGCACGGTAGAATCCGACAGGTTGTTTGACAACGGTTAGTCCCTTGGAACGCAGTCTTCCAGTGAGTCGTTTTGATGAGTACTTCGTAGTTGTGATTTTATGTGCGAAAAGCAGGTTTCCCGTATTCTACGGCTTGCAAGGCCTGCGGAAACAGGATCAGATAATGGCTGTTAGCTACTCCTCCCGCAAACTAGGTTAAAGTTTATCCGGGGATTAGTTTGCTCTGCGGCGCTAAACTGAAATCAGTGTGGGGTAAAATTCGCACGCATCAGTGCTGCAGTATTCATCGGAGAAAGACGGGTGCTACGCAATACAAGATGTAATAATCATGAAACTGTTCAGCCAATGATCTATGACGGATATCTGCTACTTCTAACCGCAAGCAGTTGCGTTCTATTCCCTATTGTGCGCTATTCTTGTGTCCTGCACTGTTATGCACTCCACTGCACGGGTCTAAACCCTAACCTTACGCCAAACCTAATCCCCGCCGGAAATATGTTTCTTTCAACATCCCCAGGATTTGATCAGCACTTACCCGATGCACAGAGCAGTGGAATGAGCTATAAAACACCTGGGAAGGATCACCAAATTCAATCCAAACAACCAGCCAGTCTCAAATCTCAACATCTCCTCTCAGCACAGCAAATAAACACCGTTCAACATGTCTGTAACTGAATCCAAAACTGACGTTCTCATCATCGGCGCCGGCCCTGCTGGGCTCATGTGCGCTAACTGGCTGGCCCGTGCCGGCGTAGATTTCCGCCTCATCGACAAAAGATCCGACCTGCTGTTTGCCGGACAAGCAGATGGGTTACAATCTCGTACCCTTGAGACTTTCCAGTCTTTCGGCTTCGGTGACAGAGCTTGGAAAGAATCAAACCATCTCATTGACATGTGCTTCTGGAATCCTGGTCCCGACGGCAAATTAGTCCGTTCCGGACGCGAAAACGACTCCATTATTGGCGTGTCCCGTTTCCAGCAAGTCGTCCTCCATCAGGGACGCATTGAGCAGTGGTTTAACGACGCTATCCAGAAATGGTCAGGCAAAGAAACGGTTATTGAAAGGCCATTGCTCCCTGTCTCATTACAGGTAGACGAGAAGACCGCCGGGATCCATGACCCGGACAATTACCCGATTGAGGTGCGTGTCCAGAAACTCAGCTCCGACTCGGCGCTGCCCGAACAGTACGGTCAGAAGATTGCGAACGGACTGTTCCGACAGTTTGACGGAGACAGCAACGATCCGTCCAGTGCTCCGGCCGGCACCGAGGTGATCCGTGCCAAGTACGTTGTCGGCGCCGACGGGGCCCATTCCTGGGTCCGCAAACAGCTCGGAATTGAAATGAGCGGTGAAACCACAGATTACGTATGGGGAGTGCTGGACGCTGTACCGATCACCGATTTCCCGGACATTCGTCATCGGTGCGCCATTCACTCGGCTTCCTCGGGTTCTGTTATGGTAATTCCGCGCGAAAAGGGTATTGTCCGGCTGTATATTCAGCTCAAAGAAGTACCGAAGCTTGAGGACGGATCCCGAGTGGACAGAAGCAAGATTACCCCGGAATTAATCTTGGAAAACGCAAGGCGGATTTTCCATCCGTACACTTTTGACGTAACGGATTTACACTGGTTTACGGGTTACCAAATTGGGCAACGTGTGGCGCAGCAGTTCTCCGCCGAGAACCGAATTTTCATCGCCGGAGACGCGTGCCACACTCATTCGCCGAAAGCCGGACAGGGCATGAACGTTTCTATGATGGACACTTATAATCTGGGCTGGAAGCTGGCGCATGTGATTAAAGGATTAGCCAAACCGGAGATTCTCGGAACTTACGAAGCGGAAAGAATCCAAGTAGCTCGGGATTTAATTGCCTTTGACCACAAACTTTCTCGGCTTTTTTCGGGCCGGCCCAAGACGGAAGGAAGTCAGGACGGCGTATCTTTAGAAGAATTCCGCGGAGTTTACCGCAAGGGTAACGAATTTGCTTCCGGATGCTACGTAGACTACGGGAAGTCACTTATAGTGGCTAAACCAGAGAATAAACAGAAGAAAGAAGAAGAGGAAGAGAAAGAGGAGACTTTGGCTGCTATCACTTCCGACACTGACTCGGAATTCGTGTCTCCCTTTGCTACTCACATCCCTGTAGGCCGTCGGCTGAAATCTACGCTTGTGGTTATGCAATCTGACGGGCGGCCATGGCACTTAGCCGACAGAATGCCGTCAGACGGAAGATGGAGAATTGTGAACTTTGCCGGAGACATTGCTGGGTCTGCCGAGTTGAGGGATCAATTAGCTGCTTTGGGCGAATATCTCGGATCCAAGAAATCGCCGCTGAAGAAGTACACGCCGGAAGGAGCCCGGAAAGATTCCGTTATTCAGGTTCTGACAGTCCATGCGTCTCCTCGGGTAGCTGTAGAGTGGAATGACTTGCCTGAGTTCTTCCGATCGCGAGATTCCGAGGGTAGAATGGATTACTGGAGTGTTTTCGCTGGTCAGGATAAGACGTATCATGAAGGAGATGCTAAAGCTTACACGGACTATGGAATTGATCCGAAAGTCGGCTGTTTGGTTGTAGTGAGACCTGACGGATATGTGGCTTTGTCTGCTCCGCAGGGACAGGAAGGAATTGACGCTATTGAGAAGTTCTTTTCTGGGTTTATGGTGGATCAAAAGGGTAGAAAAGTTGCTGCGCAGTCTAAGATTGAGTTTGATAAACCAGTATTGGCAGTTTGAATATAATTGAGTGGAATTTTTGAGAGAAATTGTAGAGTTGTAGGAAATGAAGAGAGGAGGAGAGGAGAGGAGGAGAAGAAGGAAATGGAGGAAATGGAAGAATGAGAGGCAAAGAGACTAAAAATGACAGACAACACGGAAAAAAGGAAAAAACCCAGTAGTACTGACTTTCAAAGAGATTTCTCCTTCTAAATTAACTGCATTTGCTCATTTAAGAGTTCTGAAGTTCGTCCTGACGCATTGGTCTCTCTAACTAACCAGCCAGGATTGATTTATTCCATATAATAAAACAGAATTGTTCCACCGGTCTGCACTATACTGTCGAATAGCAATCACAGCTCATCAGCTGGGTTTTCTGTTAACTGAGAAACAGTTTCCGTATCACCGCTATTTTGAACTGGATCAGCTGTTTTTATCAGATAGATCGATGCAGGATCGATTTAATGTACGGGTTTCCGGCTATTTGATCAAACTGTCCAGTAGGAATAATATATTCTGAACGTTAGAAAATTGTTAGATACTCATTTTAAGTGTCGAAAGAACAGAACAGACCTGAAAGGAAGGGAAGAAAAGGAAGGAAAGAGTACAGTTGAATTGAATACAGTAGAGGACTGCTGATAGGAGTGTTAGAAGCTGAAAAGGAGTTTTCCGAGAGAGAAAATGAGAGCAATTCTCGGGTATTTGAGTGAAGATTGAATGCTAAATGCTGAATGCTGAATGCTGAATGCTGAATGCTGAATGCTGAATGCTGAATGCTGAATGCTGAATGCTGAATGCTGATCCTCTTTATATTTAATATTTGAGGAATTTCTCCAGTCGATGGCCAGGAATATTTCAAAGAATGGGAAGAGAAAGAGGAAAAGGAAGTAATTGAGTATTTTGCTGATAATTCAGCAGTTTTTTATACAGATATTCATCCGACTGTCAATCCCAATTCTCACGGCTTCCGCGAATCTTCCGTTCCGATATACTCCGTGTTTTACTTCCGATAAGAAAATAGGGACCCGATATATTATCACATATAACTCTTGGTTGAAAGAAATAATTAGAGAATAACCATAATACCAGCAACAATATCTTCTTTTCAGTCTTTCCGCAGCTGATAAAAATGACTGAAATACTCATTAAACACTCAAACACTGAAATAATCATTGTGAGTGAACAAATCCGCTTTCTACCGATTTCTCAGGTTGTTTAATTCAAACTCCTCCACTGAAAGAATGAACAGCGGTGTTCCAATGCTTCTTCTACTGGTAAATCGGTTAACTGGAAAATAATGGGCTATTCAATGTTTTATCATTATTAAGTATTATTTCTAGTAAACAGCAAATGCTAAATACCAAATAGTATTCTTCATTCCTACCGTTATTTTCTATCTACGCTTCTTTCTCTATTTAACTATCAGCTTCGTTATATTTTCAATTGTTTTATAGGCTGCTGATATGCGGATCCCAAATACTTTTCACATATCCGAGAATTAGAATGACAGGATACTGGAATATCGGACCTCTGAATTTTCTGCTTCCCAGATATATAATTAGATGAAACATTCCACCTTTCAATTTCCTAATTCCTTAATTCCTTAATTCCTTAATTCCTAATTCCCTAAATCACTACATTCTACTTCTACTTCTACATTCTACATTCACTAATATCCAAAATTCCTTAATAATTTATTCAACTTCTCACTTTTCTGCTTCCTATTACAGCTTACTAACATCCCCATCTCTAAGAATTCCTTCTTCCTGCTTTTCTCCTGTATTTCAATCCTCATTTCAATCCTTTCCTCTTCCTTCAATTCTCAAGAGCTTCCTTAACCGGAGTCGGATCAAGATAAACTTGATAGGAAGTCAACTTCAAATCCCCAGCATTCACGCCTTCCCAGTTGTCGACTTTATCAAAAACCATATGACTGCTCCACTCACTAACCAGAGATTTACCATTGATAAGATCAAATTCCACATATCCCTGCATCATAATATCCTGAACTTCAGCGTCGGGATCGGAAAACGGGAAAACCCGCTGCACCACGTGGTGCCGCTTAGTCACTTTTGTCCACATATTTTGCCTTAGAGCGGCGATTCCTTCCGAGGCGGAAGCAGTCGCGGAAGCGAGCTTCATTGTAGCCTGAGGAGTGAATTGTGCGACGTAGGGATCTTTAGCTTCCGCCGGAGCCGGGGGTTTCACATCAGACTGTTTGAAGAAGTTCACAACAAAGGATTTCACGGCTTGGTTTGTGTAGGTTGCCGGGTAAAATGTGGCGGACATGGCGGAAGATTTATCGGCAGAAAATATCGGATATATGGCAAGAACGATAAGGCGGGATGGACGGCTCGGCAATTGAGGAGATTATGAGACGGATATTGAAGTTATGACTGTCTTGTCTATAACAAGAAAAAGGTGAAAAGAAAAGCAAGTAGATCAGGGTAGTAGATTTATGGCAGGAAGGGCGGAACCCTAGGAAGCATTCCTCGGGAATGCCGAGGAAGAATCCCGAGATGGCGGATATCCGATGGAGTTTCGGATATATGCGAGATGAGACGCGAGGTCAGCTCCGAAGTGGGATTACGAGAGGAGACGTGATGTGTCGGCCAAGGTCGGTTGAACCGTTGATCAGTTCGGAACTTCCGCCGGCTAGCAGCAGCATAAACGAACATATGTATATATAGTTCAGACACGTATTGGTAGTATTTGAAGATTAACTACAGAGATGCTACAAACTCCTTGACCAGCCCTCCGATCTCCGGAGCGGCTTCTATACAGTGCCAGTGGCCTACACCCGGCAGCGTTTCCACACGCACATCCTTCAAACTGTCAGCAATTACTTTCACACAACCCTCCCAAGGAGCACTTTTGTCTTCCGCACCTGCTATAATAAGCGTTTTGCAGTTGATAGCCGCATAATTCGGTACTTTTGCTTCCGCAATTACGTGACACATGGCCACATATCCGGCGGGGGTGGTTCCCGAGATCAGCTCTCGGATAAATGCCCTGTGCAACGGAGTCGCGGCGGATCCCGTGGCGGCCCAGGGGATCACATCGGCCAGCGGAAGCACAGACTGTTCTTTCTCAATTGTGGTGATCCGCGCGTCAAACACTTGAGCCATCTTTGCCGTCGGATGTACGGGGCCAATCAGTACTGTCCCGAGAGTCTTCGTCGGATAAGTGGCAGCAATCTCATTCACAATCATTCCGCCCATTGAATGGCCCACAAACACCGCCGCCGAGACTCCAAAATTATCCAGCAACGCCACAGCATCAGCTGCTACAGTTTCCGTCGTAGGAGTACCCGTTAAAGGAGATCTGCCGCTTCCTTCCGTATCCATTACAATACAGTTGGCTACGCCAGTCACGCCAGCAACCACTCCAAGGTAGTAATTCTGAGAAGACCCGAGCCCATGGATAAAAACCACCGTTGGTTTCTCCGGGTTAACGGCCGGACCAGCTGTAACGGCCCCCGTCTCGGAATACGGGAATATTGAAACATTTAGATGTTTCGAATTGACCTGGACGAACATTCTGCGGATTATGTGGTGATATCGGGGGCAGAACAAAGGGAGGACTTTCCTGGAGATAGTAAAGATGGCCATTAGTTGAATAATGTGGTAAATAGACCGGAAAATACAGCAGAAGAGTGCATAAATAGGTTGTTCGGCTCGGGTAAGAGAGAACTCCGCGTCTCATCAGAGGGGATACGACGGGGATAACCTTCTTATCGGATAAGCGTCTTGGACTTCGAGTCTCATTTCGGAAGGAAACGACAGGAATGCGAGGAGAAATATAGGGTGTGAATGTGATCAGAGGGCCTCCGGAGCCGAATATCAGATATACGGATGAGGAATCTTATTAATGTTTTATATGAAAGGGGGAAAAACTATGGCAATGGTCCAGAATAACGGTAGATGTATGGGAGTCGCTGGGTCAGTCGGATCAGACAGAGTAAGCGGCGTATAGCTGCGTGTACTGCTGTGCAACCGACTTGGGCAAGACATACAATTGTTTTATACTACAATCGAACTCAATTTATTTATCTCCAATTCACCAAACAGGCCTGACAGTTCTCTATCCTCTTCTATCACCCTTCGTTTCACTTCCCTTCACTTCCCGTCCCTTCACTTCACGTCTCACCCCCTTACTTTCTACTTCCGACACCCTCGCTATCAACCCCGAATTCCACCCACCTACACAGCAACTTATTCCAATCATATATCGTGCTTTCCATTCTTTTTACCTGCTATACACTCGGGCTTCTGCTTCCGCTTCCGCTCCCCTTATCACGGCTCAACCGTATCCAACCTCACATCTCCTCTCGCCCTCCCCTCACTTCACGTCTCCCCTCATCTAAGCAAACTCCTGATCAACTTTGCTCTGCAATTCATACAATCTAGCCCTCTCCTTCTGAATTTCAGCCTCGGTTGTCAGCCTAATTTCGTAGTCTACAGTGTAAAGAACGTCCTTACTTTTCAGTTCCGGGTCAGTCGTAGGCACAAAGTCCAATACCAACTCCTCCTTGACTCCGTACACAGAGTCGTCCTTAACGTAGGGATCGTCACGGTTGTAAATCTGGGTAACCAGAGCGTGATATTCGGGATAAGTAGCTCGGAAATGAATATGAGAAGGTCTCATAGGGTGTCTGTCCATAGCAGTAAGCAAATCTCCGGCAGGTCCGTCGTAAGGGATGGGATAAGCGGTAGGTTTAAGGCAAATAAACGAGAATCTTCCTTCAGAGTCAGTCTCAAAAGTTCCACGTAGATTGTAGTCAGGTTGTTCGGGATCTTGCTGTTCGTACAATCCATTAGGGGCGCAGTGCCAAGCCTCCAGCTGAGCCCCCACCAACGGTTTACCGTCTGTAGTTAAAATGCGCCCCCGGAACAGCGTTTTCTCTCCACCAACCTCTTTTTGGATAATTGAGGCCCCGTTCGGGTATCTGGGGGAATTAGGACGGTAGAAAGGCCCGAGAATTGCTGATTTCGTGTGATCAGAGTGCTCTAATGAGTGAGTTTGTGTATCAACTAGAACTTCTAATCCGAGAACATCCGAAACGAGAATTCCTTCGTTCCGACGTTCGTCCGAGATTTGACCAATGCGATTGATAAACTCAACTCCCTGCATCCATTCCTCGGTGGTAATGAAGTTTTCCCGGGCAAAATCGTGGATATGCTGGATCAGAGATGCCAGAATTCTCCGAGCCCGAGGCGTGGCTTTCGGGCCGAAAGAGCTTTTAACCATATCGGTGAATTCTTGTGACATTTTTGCTGATTTATCTGTGTGAATATGTGTTGTGCTTTGTGTGGATTTTCGATTGTGCCGTAGTAGTTTGTATGACAAATACGAACAATCTTGTTAGTCAAACACGGTAATTACAAACTATCCATAAATTTGCGGAATTGCTGCTTTATATCTGCCGTTTCCGCACTTTACAATGGCCTGACGGGAGGATCGCCGAAGTCGAGCTGACAAACTTTTGATCTTCCAGATTAGAGTTTGCTCGGGCCATTATGTTTAGGCCGACGCGAAAGCTTACTGCAAACTCTAATCTGTCGGATAAGGGCCAAGGCAGTGGTGATAGAGGGAAATAACAGTATCGGATGATTCTAAAAAGGAGAAAACCATTGCTTCAATGAGGTTATGCGACAGATCAATAATCTGACTTACGATTCCCGTTCTAAATTTCCCAGATTTTGGCGGGTTTCCGCTGGAAATGCAGACAGGACGCGCGGCTGCGTACCCCACACAGTAAAATGTGGAGAGAGATCATCGGATATGCGCCCCCATGCAACATACACGCAAAACACACGCAAATCGCGGATTATTTGCATTACAAATCAGCTGCCAATGAACTTTTCTTTTGATTTCAAGTCTAATGATTCTTAGATCCGACAGAAAACGGTCACGGATATCAGCGTAAGGCTGATATTTTCCCTGAATTTTTGAATTAAGGCTCAGGAATAGAGTTCGCACTAATATACATATCCGTACGTTACCCCACAACTTTAACCTAAACTCAAACAGAGAACCGAAACGCTTAACGGAAATTTGCCCGTTTGCTTCGGAGGTTTTTGGTAATACAGAATACAAGATTGGCTGATAGAATTTATGGGTCGGATTTGTCTGTAGGATTTGCCAGTACGTTGTATCCTTTGGGGTAAAACAATTTACCCCAGTAATTGATTTTTCACTAAAGTAAGTTTATTGAGGTACGCCGTAACGCCACACCCCTGTAATGGGACACCGGGTCAACTATCTTTTCCGGAGTTTGACAAATTGCCGATGGGATCCCCCAGTGCTTTACCCACTACAAAGCCCGCTATTTCCGTGAAATCGTGTGATTATGGCCAGTTTATCTCCGTAAGTTCCGTAAGTTCCATACCTCCGACTTTTCACCCCAGATTTCACCCCATTCAACAGAAACGTCTATTTATCCCTCGATCTCCACTTTTCCGACATCGTCTCCGTCCCATATCCGATACCCTCTCCGGCTACACTTATCCGATATTTAAAACCCCTTGGCGCACATCCGACGGCACACATCCGAGCCGATCTTTTCAACTCCGTCGTCCTTATCTACCCGTCTATCGCTGTTTTTGCAGACTTTTCTGCTCTTCTTTCCATACTAAATGTCTCTTTACACCACAATACCCCATAATACGCCACATTTCAGCCACATTTCAGCCTCTTCAGCCCGGAAACCTCAGCCACAGTATCTCATCGCATCCGTTAACTACTGGAAAATGACAACCGATACGCCGAATTACTCACAAATAGCGGAAGCGCACAGAATCCTCGCCTCCCTGCTGGCGGACCCGAAACTTCCAATCCCGGAAGAAGCGCGCAAACTCGCTGCCGAAAGAGTGTCTTTGTACCTTCCGAAACCACCGAAAAGTTCCGAAACTCGGAACCCAATCCTACCCGACGTTATCCTGCCTGTACCACTAAAAGAAACGGAAACGGTAACGGCTTTAAAAGCTATTGAAGGTTCTGTGGCCAACGCTATCGGCAAACTCCGCTTCGGCCCGGAATTCGTTTCCGATATCCGAATCGACCTGCAGCACGCTTTAATGTTCCTTTTCATGGCTTACATTGCTTCCGTCGACGGGTTTACAAAAGCGGATAAAGAAGAAGTGAAAAAATACCTTCGGGACACCGATTTGTTTGCGGCGCAATCAAATACTTACCGTCGGATGTCGGCTAATTTGTACAAAACGAAAGACGGAAGATATTACCACATACACGGATCTTTAGAAGCTACAAAGACACTTAATATGATCGGATTGCCTGGATTTGATCCGAATCTTACTGATTATGCCGAAATTGTGGCGAAAATCCAGGCCGCTGTGGCGCAGTTCACTGCCGATGAATTAGAAGAAATGAATTTGAAGTACAAACAGGCCGGAGTAGAAGCTTTGACTCCCGAACAATTCCGAGAAACTCGGCACGGAAAGGCGATGCTAGCGGAGCCGTATTGGACTGTGGAGCAGACGGAGAGTTTGACGCCGCCTGCGGAATGGCGGGGGAAAGCGGGGGAGAAGGAGAAGGAGAAATTAGGAAATTCGGGAACCACAAATGGAGATTCGGTAACCACAAATGGGGAGTCGGTAACCACAAATGGAGATTCGGTAACCACAAATGGAGAGTCGGCATCCACAAATGGAAATTCGGTAACCACAAATGGGGAATCTTCGGAACCTTCGGCTTTGGATTCTTCCGCCTCCGCCTCGGAACCTTCGGCTTTGGATTCTTCCGCCTCCGCCTCGGAACCTTCGGCTTTAGATTCTTCCGCCTCCGCCTCCGCTTCAGCCTCAGCCTCGGAACCTTCGGTTCCTTTGGCTTCGGCTTCGGCTTCGGCTTCGGCCCCCCAAATCCTCTCCGGCATCAAAGTCCTCGAACTCTGCCGAATCATCGCAGGCCCAACAATCACCCGCATCCTAGCCGAATACGGAGCCGAAGTCCTCAAAATAACCGGCCCAAACCTCCCTGACGTCCCATTCTTTCAAGTAGACGGCAATATGGGAAAACACTGTGCCGAATTAGACTTGAAAAACCCCGAAGATCGGGCCGTTTTCGAATCTCTGCTTGCGGAAGCCGACGTTCTAGTCGACGGATTCCGAACTCACGCAATTGAAAAATTAGGATATGGACCACAAAAACTTGCCGAACTTGCCACAAAAAGAGGTAGAGGTTTTGTATACGTTTCAGAGAATTGTTTCGGATTTACCGGTGATTGGTCTTTCCGAGCCGGTTGGCAGCAAATAGCCGATTGTGTAACCGGAGTTGCCTGGGAACAGGGAAAAGCGCTCGGCTTAAACGAGCCGATGGTCCCGCCATTCCCAATGAGTGACTACGGAACCGGATGTATGGGCGCAATAGCGGCAATGGTCGGATTGTACAAACGAGCTATCCACGGAGGATCCTACTGGGCTAAAACTTCCTTAGTACAGTACGATTTACTGCTATTAGCCCAGGGGAAATACGATGAAAAACTATGGGAAAAAACACTTTCAGTACAGGATCCGGAAGTATTGAAGCTCCGGTATTTTGATTCCGTTGATAAGATTTCCGGAACAGTTTTAAGGTCAATGAAAAAACTGAGACCGGATTTCTTTGGAGAGGGGCAAGAAAATGAGGGGAAAGAATATATGGAAGAGCATTTTGCTCCGTCTTTTGGGGCGAAGATTAAAGTGCTGAAGCCAGTAGTTGAGGCGAGTAAGACGCGGAATGGGTTTAATGAGGTTAGTAGGGTGAATGGGTATGATAAGGCGGAGTGGTTTATGTAGGAGGAACTGAGGAACCGAAGGTTCCGAAGGTTCCGAGGTTCCGAGAGTTCCCAAGGCTGAAGGTTCCGAAGCCGAAGCGGAAGCGGAAGCCGGAAGCCGGAAGTTCCAAAAGTTCTGAAAATTTGGAAGAAATTGAGAATTCTGAGGATTCTGAAGATTCCAAGGAAGCCAAGTTGAGGCTGAGGGATCTGAGAATTCCGAAGAATCCGAGGGCTCCGAAGAAAACCTTCAGTTCCTTTAAAATCTTCAAATTCTAAAGGAACGGAATAATTTGAGGATTTTAAAGGAACTGAAAGTTCTGAGGATTTCGAAGTTGAAGATTCTGAAGATTCGGAAGAACGCGGAATGGGTTTAATTAAGTTAGTAGGATCATTAGGTATGATAAACTGGAATGAGAAGAAAGAGAAGAGAAGATTCCAGAGTATAGAGTATATAAGCAAATGGTTAACTCAGAGTCAGTAGAAGATTAACTGAGGTAGAATGATATATAGCTCTATTATTACTATATTACTATAAAACAATATATTTATGAAATACTGTGGTAGGATATAGGATATTTAGTAGGATATTATGCTACTGGAGTTCTATGATAGGACGATAGTATGATAGTATTATAGTATGATTGTGAATCTCTTACTATTATTCTATTATACTATTATTCTTTATACTATTAATCTTTATGCTAAGATCCTGAAATAATATATTCCTATAGTCTATTCCCTGCCCCCAGTTTACTGTCTTATACGTTACATCTTTACAAGATATATAGAAATACGATAAATTGATAAAGTATCTATCCGCACTCTTAATATCTGTTTTATCGGAGGGAAGGAATCAATCAAATATTATATATTATACTACTATACTACTACTATATTACTGTATTACTGTATTATACAATATTAGTATCGTTATACTACTGTATGTTACTATTATATGAAAGCATGCTCTATTAGCATGCTCTATTAGATATATTATATCTATTATTACTTCTACTCTCTGATATACTACTGTATTATACTCTTATATTAATATAGTGCTCTATTATAAACTTTTCTTCTACTATTCTACAATTCTGCTTCATATTACTACGATAAACAGGGAGTGAATTGATAAATCTTTCCACTTTCCTCATCGTTATATCAATTCCTTTAAATTCTCAGACTTCCCCGATTTCCCGATTTCTCTAATTTTTCAGGATTCCAAAGAATCTCTTTCTCAGATTATTCGGGTTTTCTTCAATCCTCTAACTTCTTTTCTTCCCATTAATAAATGGAAACTGTCTGGTTTATTTGATTGTCTTTACTTTGGTTTATGTTATCCCTTGCTTGCGTTTTCTTCTTTTCCTGCCTTTCCCGTCTTTTCTCTCATTCTATCTTCTTTCGTTTTCTTTTGTTTCTTTTCCTTTTCTTTCCTTCCGTTTCCTTATCGCGATTTCAATCCCTCGGATTTCTCAGACTCCCAGAGGTTTCAGCATTCCTTGAATCTCTCAAGAAATCTCAATGTTCTCCTATTTCTCTGATTTCTGCGATTACAATTGAACCAGAACCATCTGGCCTATTTGATCATTATTTACTTGATCATCGACCATAGTTTGCTCAAAATAACTTCTTTTTTCTCTTTCATCCTTCTTTCCTTCTTTCCTTCTTTCCTTCTTTCCTTCTTTCCTTCTTTCCTTCTTTCCTTCTTTCCTTCTTTCCTTCTTTCCTTCTTTCCTTCTTTCCTTCTTTCCTTCTTTCCTTCTTTCCTTCTTTCCTTCTTTCCTTCTTTCCTTCTTTCCT
>JAKTRH010000153.1:0-29105 GCA_030579575.1 Sporopachydermia lactativora
AAAGAGATAGAGTCATAAAGATGCCGAATAAGACTTTTTATATGATTGTTAATTATAAGAAACAGTTTACCTATTTAAGTATTAAAGTTTGGATTACATTTAGACTTTCCAAACTTCTGCACATTCCCTTCATACTACATAAACCCGCATATACGACTGTCTAAACGACGTAAACGACGAAATATCCAAACCGAACGCGTCGTTCCTTCTCGGCCCCTCGGGTGTCTCGGTACCTCTGAATTCCACTCAATTCCTATCAAAACTCATCAAATCCCATCAATTCACTCCTTCTCAAACACCTCCCAACTGCCATTTCTGTCTCTGACGTCTCCTGCAATCCCAGCACCCCCTTGGCTTTCCTGACTGGCTTTCTTGACGAATCTTCTTACTATGGGATCAGAATCTGTAGCGAAAGCTGCTAAAAAGACACCTCCTAAAGAGGACTTTGAATATGAATTCGGAGGCCCCGCCGGCGCCCTCGGCATGATGATCGGATTCCCACTGCTTATGTGGTATATGTGGATCGGAGCGGAGTTCTATGGTGGTCATTTACCCCTCCCAGCTTCTGGCCAGTCTTGGAGTGATTTTATCGTGCAAGATCTGTTCCGAACGTACTTTCTGCAGCATGCTGTGCCTTCGCTGCGTACCTGGCG
Organism: Sporopachydermia lactativora; assembly: GCA_030579575.1. Classification (NCBI taxonomy): domain Eukaryota; kingdom Fungi; phylum Ascomycota; class Sporopachydermiomycetes; order Sporopachydermiales; family Sporopachydermiaceae; genus Sporopachydermia; species Sporopachydermia lactativora. Next base: position 654 of record JAKTRH010000153.1, read on the forward strand.
TATTTTTGGTACTTTTATCCTTGGTCAGGCCGTTTTCTACTGCGTTATGCCGGGAGTATGGACGAAAGGACAGCCTTTAAAGCATTTAAATAATAAACAGCTTCCTTACTACTGTAGTGCCATGTGGAGTTTCTATTCTTCCATAGCTATTGCTGCCGTGCTGCACGTCACTGGCGTTTTCTATTTGCCCACTATTCTAGAGCTTTTCGGTGAAATTATGACTGCTGCTATCATCACCGGTTTTATCTGTGCTTTCGGTTTGTATTTTATTACATGCTATACAGGAGACCAGCATAGAATGTCTGGGAACTTCATTTATGACGTATTTGTAGGCGCCCCGCTCAATCCGAGAATCGGAATGCTGGATTTGAAGATGTTCTTTGAAGTGAGACTTCCCTGGTACATTCTTTTCTTCCTTACGCTGGCAGCTTCTATCAAACAGTATGAGACTTACGGGTATCTTTCGCCTCAATTAGGGGTTATGCTGTTTGCTCATTACTTGTATGCGAATGCCTGTTCGAAGGGGGAGGAATTGATTGTTCCTACGTGGGATATGGCGTATGAAAAATTCGGATTTATGCTTATTTTCTGGAATATTGCTGGAGTTCCGTTTACATACTGCCAGGGCACTTTGTACCTTCATTTCCACGATCCGGCAGAGTACCGATGGACCCCAGCTTATAATATAGCTGTATTATTGCTATTAGTAAGTGGATATTATGTTTTTGATACTTGTAATGGCCAGAAGAACAATTTCCGTAAAGATATGGCAGGGGATACGTCTACTAGATGGACTTTCCCGCATTTCAAGTACCAGAAGCTGGAGAATCCTCGGTATATTAAGTGTGCAAACGGTTCAGTGTTATTGATCGATGGGTGGTATAAATACGCAAGAAAGATTCATTATACTGCTGATTATTGCCAGGCATTATCTTGGGGTTTGATTTGCGGGTTTGACTCGCCTTTTCCTTGGTTTTTTCCTGCGTTTTTCCTTGTAGTGCTTGTTCATAGGGCTTACCGTGATGATTACAACTGTAGAAAGAAGTACGGAGCGGATTGGGATAGGTATTTGAAGGAGTGCCCTTACTTGTTTATTCCCTATGTGTTTTAAGTGGGAGGAGGAGAAAGGAGGAAAAGAGGAGGAAAAGAGGAGGAAAAGAGGAGGAAAAGAGGAGGAGAAAGGAGGAAATGAAGAAAAAAAAGCAGATGTTTTCTGTGTATAAAAGTGAATGACAGAAATTTAAGTGAACTGAGAGTTGACAGGGCAAGAAGAGAGGAGGTGGAAGAAAATATGAGGATGCAGGAAGTTTTTGGACTGTAAGATTGTAAAAGATGAGAGGAAGAAGGGGAAAAGAAGAGAAAAGAGGAGAAAAGAAGAGAAAAAGAGATTGGAGTATTATGAATAAAAATCTGTATAATCTCTTTACTCCAGAGTGAATAACTAAAAGTAACATTTGAATATTTGAATATTTAAATATTTGAATATTTAATTATTTGGAATTGAAATACTGGAATACTCGGATATCATTGATTGTAGGCTGTAGTAGGTATTGAAGAGAGGTAAAGAGAAGGGAAGATTAAGGAAGATAGGAGGTGAATTGAAACTGAATATAAGAGAGGTTAAGAGAAACTCAATGAAAAGGCGACTTGACGATTGATTTTCAGGTTGAGGATATAAATGAAACAAGCAGTGGGATATTTGACTGAAACTAGGTGATAACAGGTTATATCTCTTTACTGGATACATAAATACAGTATAGAGCAAATCTAATGTGAGTATTAATAAGAGAAATAAAAGAAGTATAAGTATCTAATAGTCTTAACTGACATTCCTTCAATAAATCACCAGGAACAACATAGGATTTATACGCAATAGCTTCATCTAAATCACTAATAAAACTAGAATATTCATACTTTCAAGATCATTATAATCCTCCTATAATTCTCCAAAAAGACTCCAGTAGTAATCCAATAATCTTCTTATAATCCTTCTACAATTTGCTTGAAACTCTCCAAATACCTTCCTATAATACTCCTACAGTTCTCCAAAGATCCTTCTATTATACCATATAATTCTCTAATAATTCTTTAACAGTTCTCCAATAATACTCCAACAGTAGTCGGGTCATACTTGAAATACTCCAAAGAACTTCCTATAATTCTACAGTAATCTTTCATTATTTCTATCCTCCGATTTAACCATTAATTCCTCAAATAATTCTCATGTAATTCTTCCAATCATTCTCTAATAATCCTTCTAATACTTCTTCAAAACATTTCCAATAATACTTGAACTACTCCAAAGATCTTGCTATAAATCTCCAATATCCCAAAAGTTATCTGATAATTCTCTTATAATTCTCCTCTAATCATCCTCTAATCCTCCTAAAATACGTTCAAAATCCTCCAATCCTTCTGTTTTACCATTAATCCCTCCAATATCCTCCAACCCTCCAAAAATACTCCCATATTCCCACCAATTACTCCAATAACTCCCCAAGAATCCCCCCTTTTTTCTCCTATAGTCCACCAACCCTCCAAATTCCTCCCAATCCTCCTCTTTTACCATCAATTCCTCCCATGAATCTCCAATGAATCTCCAATGAATCTCCAAGAAGAATCCACCGGTAATCCAAGAAACTCCTATAGTTTTCCAATCATTTTGCAATAATTTTCCAGTGATACTTGAATTACTCCAAAGCTCTTCCTCCAAACCTCCAATCCTCCAATCCTCCAATCCTCCAATCCTCCAATCCTCCAATCCTCCAATCCTCCAATACTCCAATACTCCAATAATACTCCATCAATACTTCAATACAACTCTTAAAATCCTCCTTTTCTCCTCCTAACCCCTCCTGATCCCCCAATTTTCCTCCCATTCTCCTATTTTACCATTCATTCTTCCCTTTCCTCCTCCTTTTTCCTCCCTTTCCTCCCCCTCCTCCTTCCCCCCCTCCTACATCTCATCTCACCTTCAATCTTCCATTAACTATCCTATCCTATCTATTCCTATCTAATCCTGCTCAGCAATGGCTACAAGCCGCTCATCAATCTCCTCAGCACTCAGCTTACGGAATTCACCCATTCCTCTCTTCCCTGGCACGGCAATCCCAATTTCCAAATCATTCTTACGGAAATCCGTGCTTAAAACATCACTAAGCGTGATAATCCCAAATTCTACAACTTCTTTCCACCCTCCAGGCACAAATTCCTTCCTTTTAAGCTTCTTCTCCAAACTATTCATAACTTCCTGCTGTTTAGGTCCCGCTGACGTCGCTTTATACCCTACAAAATACCCTGCAGGGTCACATTTATAGCACAGAGGCCCCTTTTCATCGTCAATACTAATTAACGTGATTACAACCCCCAATGGACGTAAATGAGCCCTCTGAGTATAAGATTGATTAATATTAGCCAGCCTTTTAGCCAGCACATCACATGGCATCTCATATCCGTTCTCATATCGGAAATCTACGGCTTCACTACTTGCTCGGGTCACTAGAGCCTTGGCATCGGCTATTTGCCCTGTACAAACGCATCCAATAGTGGGCGAAATTTGAAATATATAACTAACAGTATTTGGGTCTAATAGTTTATCTGGCACTTTCTTTTGTGATATCACAACAGCACAATCTTTCCCTGTGACAGCCAGGCATGTCATGTTAGTGGCGTTGATGGCTTTGAATGCGTATTCTACTTGGTAGAGTCTTCCTTCTGGGGAGAAGATGGTGATTTGGCGGTCGTAGCCTGAGGCAGACATTGTAACAGAGGGAAGGGAAAAGTGACGCGGAGCGAAGAGAAAAGTGACGCGAAGCGGAGCGGAGCGGAACAGAAAGCCGAGATGCGGAATAGAAAGTGACACAAATCAGAGCAGAAAGTGACACAAACGGAGCAGAAAGTGACACAAAGCGGATCTCAAAGTGACACAAACGGAGAGAAAAGCCGAAACGGAAAAAAAGTACCAAATAGAGCGTTTGTGGTCCCACGGATCAGATCTAATCGGATCAGAACGGAAAAGCCGAGAATTTGAACTTCAAACGGGTCTTCAACGGATCTTCTATGGATCTTCAACAGAATAACAGCGATAACTCGTCGTTGGTGAACTGCAGAAGTTCAGGGATTTCACAGAATTCACTCAGGATGTTTGCCGTTAGTTTGCTGTGATTTCTGTAGCGGAAAAGGCAGGCAATTGCTGATATTTGAGATGTTTGATTGTTGGAAATCTGGCAAAGAAGGCTGAATGGCGGATTTTGTTCGCCACAGGGTGGGAATGAAGAGGTGCAGAGGGGTGCATGAGGGGTGCAGTGAGGTGCATGAGGATGCAGGAAAGGTGCAGCGAAGTGCATGGAGACTGGAAGTCTGGAAAGAAAAAATCACCCCTGATATTGGACGTGTCGTAGCAGAAGTGAAGGGGAAATGTAATGTAAAATACATCTTCAAGAGCTAAACTTTGCTTTCAGATATCCTACAGTGGTTATCTATATATACTCTGGTTCATTATCACTTTCTGCTTGGGTATTCAAGGAATCTGGCAATAGTACCGTGATTATTCCCTCAAATACCTTTATATGATCACGTAATCACATAAAAGGAACCTGCAGCGTCGACAAAGAAGTGCAGAAAGGGATAAAATTAGTAAGATATAACGACCAAAAAAAGGCTATAACCAAAATAAAAGACCCTACTTTGCTTCAGTATTCTAATTTATCCATTAAATTGATGTCAGTTAGCATTCTGTGGCCCTGGCTGAAAGTCTGAAGTCCAATTCTGCTTATAAGATTACATAATCAGAATAATATCTTTCTCCTCCTTCATTTATGATTATGTAATCATATATAATAAGAACCATCAGACGCTCTAAAAGACGCATTTATTATCAATAAACGACACTTTTATGTCCTTAAAAAGACTTATTTATTACCTATAAGTATACCAGACTATTCCTAAATATCCTGCGGCCAATAATGACGTTCAGTCTCCAGTTTATCGCACTTCACTCATACTTTGATACTCCACCCACTGCTTAGAACTCTTAGAGACTTCATTAAACCCTCAAACTCCACTCTTTAAACCCCATAAAACTGCCCATTATTGAACTCCTACTATCTATCATACTAGTAGCAAAATTCTGCCTTCTGTAGAAATCCCGAAATGCTTTTTATCCGATCTTTAAAATCCGCTACATTATCATCTCCGGTTTATCACACTACACCCAAACACCCGCCATAATGAAACACACTATCTTCTCCGTAATGTCTAAAACGGAAACAACAACGGAATTCACTTAGAAACTTCGGCTTTTTTATCCCGAATCTCCTCCGCTTCCGCCTCCGCTTCCGTTCCGTTCCGCTTCCGTTTTCCGCTTTCCGACTTCCGACTTCCGATCACCTGATCAGTTTATCTTCTATTATTTCCGCAAATTCCAGGGTTTCCGTTTACCTTAGAAAGGGAATTTTTCTCTATATTTATTCCGCTTTTCTTCCTTTCCGCTGGTTTTTCGGAACAAATCGGATAAAAGCGGAACAAATCGGCACAAATCGGCATAAATCGGATAAAATATACTCGGCTCGGCTATCAAAATAACGGAAAAGACAACACAAAACGGAATTCTCGGCTGGAATTTCGGGAAAAAAGCAAATAAATCTGATTGGTTTCCGGATTCTCTCATTATTATATCCGAGATTTTACTGGTTTTCTGGTTTTTTTTGTTGGGAAAGCGGGATAAAATAACGGAGATATTAGAAATATCGGAAACTTCTCGGTATTTTCGGTTAGAATATCGGAAATCTCTCGGCATTTCTTAAGAAATATCGGAAACTTCTCGGCATTCCTCACTTTTTCTTTACCGAAATTTCCTCCATTTCTTCCGATTCTTCCGATTCTTCCGATTCTTCCGTTTCTTCCGTTTCTCCACTGAAGATTAAAATTGAATGGAAAGAAAAGAAAAAACTGAGGATTTTGGACTGAAAAAGAATAAAAGAATCGAAGAATTTCCATAATAAAAGCATTAAAAAGTATTAAAAAGTATTAAAAACTTTTTTAATATTGAAATTCTGATATTCAAATATTAAAAAAGGAATTGGAAAATTGAAGAATTGAAGAATTGAAGAATTAAATAATTAAATAATTAAATAATTGGAGAAATTCCATAATATTAAAGAAAGAATTAAAGAATTAAAGAATTAACGAATTCTTTAATACTAAAATTCTAAAGAATTCTTTAATATTCGAATATTTAAATTGTAAATCAGAATTTCTAAAGAAATAAAGGAATTTTGAAAGGTTGAAATATTAGAAATTCGAAGATTTAAACGGTTAGAAAATTTCCTCAAATATTTAAAGAATTGAGGATAAAAAAAATCGATTTATACGGAAATTTGAATTGAAATTCAAAGAATTTGAAGAATTAAAGGAAATTCTGGAAACTTTGAAGACTGAAATTCTGGAAACTTTGGAGAAATTCTGAATTTTGAAGAACTGAGGATTGAAAATTGTAATAATTTATTAAAGAATTGAAGAACTTTTGAAGGATTTTATTAGAAATTTGAATATTTAAATACTCAAATTTGGAGTTTCGATATTCAAATTTGAGGATTGAAAGGTTTAATAATTTCTCAAAATTTGGAAAAATTGGGAAAACTTGGAAAAAATCGGGATTAAAATTGTAAAATTGAAGAATTTAAAGGATTTTAAGGAATTAAAGGACTTTTAATACTTAAAGAACTTTTAGGATTAACAAATTAGGAATTATAGAAAGAAGGATTCAAAGAAAAACAGGAGATTAAAGAAAAACAGGTAATTGAAATACTGAAGATTGGCTGAAATATTGGAATTCTGAAGATTAAAATACTGAAATTTGGGAATCAAAGAATTGGAGGATTCAAATTGGGGATCAAAACTGAGTAAAAACGAGTAAAACTGAGTAAAACTGAGTAAAACTGAGTAAAACTGAGTAAAACTGAGTAAAACTGAGTAAAAACTGAGGATTCAAAGAACTTTTGAGTAAAAACTGAGGATTAAAGAATTGGGAATTAAAGAATTTTTGAGGATTTAAAGATTTAAAGATTGAAAGACTGAAAACTGGAAGATTCAATTACTACAAATCTCTCAGTTTTCATCATCAAAATTCAATCATTCAATCAATTGAATTACTAAATTCATTAAAATCATTCAGATTTTCATTTCCTCCTTTTTAGATATTTAAATTTCTCAGTTTTTCGTCAATTTTTATCAACTTTCCTCAATTTTTATCACATTTTTCACAATTTATCACACTTTTTTACAGTTTATTCTATTTTTTTCCATTAATTTTCCACCAATTTCACCACTTTTTCACCACTTTTTCGCTCCTTTTTACCACTTTCCCCCTTCTTTTTCCCACTTTTATCTCTTTTTTCGTTCTTTTCACCCCTCTTTTTCCTTTATTTTATTATCCATTTTATCCTGAACTGCTGCAAAACAATTCAATAAGCCGCAGTTGTCATTTCTTCATTATTTGGTCAAATTTCTCTCATTTTCTTTGTATTTCTTTGTATTTCTTTGTATTTTCTTTGTATTTTCTTTTATTTAATTCAAATTTCTTCAGTTTTATCCTATTTTATTCTATTTTTCGTCGGAATTCCTCATTTTTCTTTAAATTTCTCTTCTTTTCGTCGGAATTCCTCATTTTTTCTTTAAATTTCTCCTCTTTTCTTCAAATTTCTCCTCTTTTCTTTAAATTTCTCCTCTTTTCTTCAAATTCCCCCCGTTTTTCCCCCCTATTCCCTTCAAACTCCTCCTATTTCCCCCTTTATCCCTCAAATTTCCCCCAAAATGTCTACAATCACCCTGGACAAGAAATCAACATCCCACACCCCACTCTTCGAACCAAAAGACACCTCCTTATACCACCCACGCGTATCCTACCACTCAAATCCAGACGTAGCTCAGTACCACTACGGGCCCAGACACCCTATGAAACCGTTCCGGCTTATGCTGACGGACCATCTAGTAGCAGGGTATAAACTCCATACTATCATGGATTTATACCGACCTCGGCGCGCCGATCGGGGTGAAATACTCGAATTCCACGCTGAAGAGTATATAGAATTCCTACAGAAAGTAACCCCTGAAACTGCATCTAAATTCTCTAAATTCTTCAGTAAATTCAATATAGGTGACGACTGCCCAGTTTTTGACGGGTTATACGATTACTGTACCATCTATGCTGGCTGTTCTTTAGACGCTTCCCGTAAACTTATAGCAGGAATGACTGATATAGCCTGTTCCTGGTCTGGAGGGCTTCATCATGCGAAGAAATTCGAGCCTTCAGGGTTCTGCTATGTAAATGATATTGTTTTGGCGATTCTCAACCTGCTTAGGTACTATCCTAGGGTATTATACGTTGATATCGATCTCCATCATGGGGATGGAGTCCAGGAAGCGTTTTATACTACTGATAGAGTGCTTACCTGTTCTTTCCACAAGTATAATGGTGAGTTTTTCCCTGGAACTGGAAATGTAGACGAAACTGGCGCTGGAAGGGGTAAACATTACGCAGTAAACGTTCCCCTGAGAGATGGCATAGACGATGAAACGTATGTAAAGCTGTTTAAGTCCGTAATGGAGCCTGTAGTAACGGGATTCCAGCCCAGCGTAATCGTACAGCAGTGTGGGGCAGATTCCTTAGGAGGAGATCGTTTAGGATGCTTTAATCTAAACATCAGAGCCCATGGAGAGTGTGTAAACTTCATGAAGTCCTTTGGAGTTCCTATGATAGTCATGGGCGGCGGGGGGTACACACCGAGAAATGTGTCTCGGCTGTGGTGCTATGAAACTGCTGTGTGTTTAGACGTTCATTTGGCGTCGAAACTGCCTATGGAATTGCCATTTAGAGACTATTTTGGCCCGGATTATTCGCTGCATCCGAATTTAGGGGACAGAATTGAGAATAAGAACAGTAGGAAGTTTCTAGAGACTGTCACCACGCAGGTGCTGGAACAGGTGAGGTATTTGAACGGTGCGCCGAGTGTAGCTTTACAGGAGGTGCCGCCTGAGCTGTGTGTGCTTGCTGAAGAGGAGGAGGAGTTGGAGGCTTTGAATGAGGAGATGGAGAGGAAAGAGAGGGAGGAGAAGGAGGAGAAGGATGGTGCCAGGGTTAGGGAGATGATGGAGTAGGGAGGAGGGATAGTAGGAATAGTAGGGAGTTGTAGAGAATAGTGGAATAATGGAATTCTAAGGTATAATGGGATAGTAGGAAGTAATGGAATAGAGGAGTTCAAAGAAATGATGGAGTAGAGGAATTCTAAGAAGCAATGGAGTATTAGAGGATTTCTAGCAAATAATGGAGGAGTAGGAAACAATGGAATAACAGAATTCTAAGAAATAATGGAGTAGAGGAACTTTGAAAAAGTAATGGGGTATTGGAGGAATTCTACGAAATATTGGAATAGTAGTGGAATTCTAGGGATTAATGGATGAGATAACAGAGGGAATTCTAGCAAATGATGAAATAATTGAGGAATTATAAGAAATATTGGAGTATTAGAAGAAATCTTAGAAATAATGGAATTATAGAGGACTTCTAAGAAGTATTGGAATGTGGGGAATTCTAAGGAATGATGGAGTATTAGAGGGAGTTGTAGAGAATAATGAAACAATGGAATAGTGGAATTCTAAGAAAAATATTGGAATAGTAGTGGAATTCTAGGAAATAGTGGGATTGTAAGAAGTTTTGCAATAGTAATGTGGAATCCTAACAAATAATGGAGTAGTAAATGTGGAATCCTAACAAATAATGGAGCAATGAATATGGAATAACAAGAAAAGACAGCTTTGAGTGCCCTGTTAATACAACTCGCTATTCGTGCAATAATTCCACCTCAATCCCAAAAACTCACTTTCGTCACAGTGTTCACCAAGAATCTTTGACCAAGACGAGGATCAACAAACAGAGAGTTCTCTACTTTGTTGAACTTGCTCAGTACAACTGGTGATCCATTACATTCACTTTGACAACTTCAAACTCCTCAGTGTTGTAATTGTCTAAAGCTTTGGACAGCCCGGGCAGATTATTCGATCCTGTAACCACCTTGAGATCTGATTTCGTTACAGTTAGTCTTCCGGATATAAATACACGATACACGATAATCAGATTAATGTACCTTCGATTGTTTGTTGAACCTGTGTGCGTGTTAGCTGCGACTATTTGTGGAATAATAGAGGATTTCTAACAAATAATGGAATTCTAGGAAATAATGGACTTGTAGGAAACAATGGAATATTGAAGGTGTTTTAAGAAATAAGGGAGTAGTAGGGAATTCTAAGAAGCAATGGAGTAGAGGAGTTCTAAGACATGAAGAAATAGTAGAGGAACTCTGAGAAATAATGGAATAATAATGTGGAACTTTCGGGGATAATGGAATAGTAGAAGAATTCTCAGAAATAGTGGAATGTATGGAATTCTAGTGAAAATGAATGGGATAACAGAGGGAGTTCTAGCAAAGAATGGAGTATTACAGGAACTCTAAGAAATAATGGAATAGCAGAGAACTCTAAGAAGTAATGGAGTAGTAAATGTGGAATTCTAAGAAATGATGGAATATTAGAGGGAATTCTGAGAAATAATGGAGTATTAGAGGAACTATGAGAAATAATGGGATATTAGAGGGAATTGTCGGGATTATTGGAGTAGAGCTTCTAGGAATAAATGGAGGAGTCAAGGGATTCAAGGAAATGATGGGATAGTAGAAAGTATTGGAATAGTAAAGTGCAATTCTAAGAAATAATGGAGTAGTAAATGTGGAATCCTAACAAACAAGGGAGTAGTAGAGGAATTCCAAAAAGTATTGGAATGTGGAGAATGTTAACAAACAATGTAATATTAGAGGGAATTCTGAGAATAAAATGGAATAATAATGTGGAATTCTTGGAAATAATGGAATATTAGAGGGAATTCCAGGAAATAATGGAATAGTGAATTCTAGGAAAAAATATGGAGTAGGAAATGTGGAATTCTAGCAAATAATAGAATACTACAGAAAATAACTGAACTATTATATCAGAGCTTGCAATCAATTTTGATTTTATCAAAGGCCTGGCCTATCAACAACTACAATCTCGCCTTTTTTACACTGTGATCCTGGTAGGAGGAATTCCAAGAAAAAATGGAGAAGAGCAAACGTAGAAATCGAGGAAACAAGGGAGTAGTAGTGGAATTATAGAAAGTATTGGTGTATCAGAGGAATTCTAGGAAAAATAAAGGAATACTAATGGAATTCTAGGAAAAAACAGAGAAGTAGTGGAATTCTAAGAAATAATGGAGAAGTAGAAGAATTCTAACAAACAGTGAAGTAGTAAATGTGAAATTCGAGGGAAAGACCGAGGGGTAGGGAAATTCTAACAAAAAATGGAATAGTAGAGGAATTCTCGGATATATTGGAGTAGAGGAATTCTCGGATATATTGGAGTAGAGGAATTCTGAGAAATAATGGAGTAGTAGTGGAATCCAAGTGCGTTATAATCATCAACCTGATTAAATATCAACTATCAACTCAATTGACTAGTTGGAGAAGAAACCAAAGGATGAATGCTACTTAATCTGGGCTATTTACACAACATACTACTAAGAACTCTCTGGGAATTACTTTAACTGATATTATTTTCCGAAAAATGAATAACATATTGCATAGCATTATTTGAATCGTCGCAAGTCATTTACGGGACGAGATATTGATAAATCTGATACTCGGTGATAGTAAGGAAGAATACTGTATAAGTTTGGAGTTGGAGTTGTCAAATGTTTGAATTAAATGAATTTTCTGAGGATTAAATTGTGGGATATTCAAACCGTCAAAGTATCGAATCCTCGGAATTCTCAGAAGATTAGTTTCTACAGGGCATTATGGCATGTTAGGAGACGTCAGTAACAAGAAAGTAACCTGTTAGACGTACTTCTACTTCTACTTCTACTTCTACTTCTACTTCTACTTCTACTTCTACTTCTACTTCTACTTCTACTTCTACTTCTACTTCTACTTCTACTTCTACTTCTACTTCTACTTCTAATTACAATTCCCTTCCTAATAACTGCCAGAAGTTCAAGTCACTCTCAGATCCTCGAATTCAATCACAGGACTAAGCAATTGCTTTATAATCTTCCCAATGAACTTCAATTAATTTATACTACACATAATATCATCACATCTCTTCAGATATGTCTGTAGAACAGTTTGACAGCAAATATGTTAATATATTTAGGACACTAGCAGAGTCTCCCTACATCTGGCCAATTGATATCTTCAGAGTATTAAGAAGATCATTTTGATATTTCATACCAAATCAATAAGAAAATATTGTAAATATATTGAAATTAAGAAATAAATCTGAAAGCTCTGATTGTATTATGCTGTTAATCTCTTATAAAAGACTCTGGCAGCAATAATAAATACTCGTAAGCTCATCTTTCTTATCTTTCGCTGTTCCCTTTAGATCCTATCAATTTCAACTTCAACTTCACCAATAAGAATAGGATAATTAATAAAAGACTTCTTCAGTGCGATAAATCCAGTAGAGAAGAATTTAGGATATTTATTTGCTTCCATAATGCAATTGATTATCTTCAGGACCAGAGTTTCCAGATTCTCAGCTTCAATTCGGGGGTTTCCTATAATAATTGAATATACTTCACCATTTAGCATAATTCCAGCATTTTGTTCTTTACTTCATGATTTTCCTCTTTAATTCAGTTTATTAAATTCCTTTTTTCCCATTATATGTCAGATTTATCAATCTCAATGTCGTTCTTTAACATTCCTTTTTCTCCATTCACTTCGCTGATATCTTCTGACTTCTTTAATTCCTATCAGATGTTTCCAATTTCTGAAATTATCTGGATTCCTCTGTTTCCCCTTCACACAAGTCATATAATAAGCAGAAATATCAACATATATATACAGAAATATCAACATATATACAGAAATATCAACATATATATGCAGAAATATCAACATATATATACAAAGTCAAGCGAACTTCACTCCTCTCCACTCCACACATCTATAATCTCTCTCAAGTGGAAAACCAACCTATCGACTTACTTGAATGAAAATCAAATATCCCCACTTTTATACAACTCTTCTTAATATATACTACTATTATTCTTCGAAGAAATTCCCCATATTACATAATTATACAGTAAAAGTCCAAAAAGTATACAATAAATACAATAAATACAATAAATACAGCTGATGGAATACTCATTGTATTCATTTCATCTGTATTCCATCAGCTGTCATTTATATAAACTACTATAATCACTCTATCGCCGTTATAGCTCGAAATACTGGCAATAAAGTAGAAGAAATCCACTTCCTTCCTTCAATACTACAAGAAATCCACTTCCTTCCTTCAATACTACAAAAACCCACAACTCCATCATTCCTGCATCATTCCTGCCACTTTCAAACCCTCTAAAAAGGAACCACATCAGCATTTTCATCATCTTCACTATCACTAACACCTCCAATCTCCACTCCTTCTTTATGCCCACGCCCTGACGGCATCCGCGTCCCGTTCATCTCCAATTCATCAGCTTCTCCGCTCTCTCCAGCGGGCCTCGGCCTCGGCTGTTCATTTTTCCCGCCTTTCCCGAGCCCAGCATCGATTTTGGCCCAATGCCGTCGTACTTTCCGCAAAGAAAACTTCCCGCTTTCCACTCCTATGCCTCTTAATTCTCGGAAATACCGTTCTACGCTTGCCCGATCTGGCTGCGCCACACAATTCATCGCCGCACTTAAAATCGGCCATTGAATCATCACATGCGCCACAGAAAATACCCGCAACGGGATACAAAGCCGAGCATCTAAATACGGCAGCATATAAAGCATAGATCGCACAAGCTGCTGCACCATCGGATGCGTCGGAGGGAAGTTGAATCCCGATTTAGAAGTCAGAATAGTTAAAATAGCCGTCCGCGCATGCATCTGCTGACTCACATCGTACCAGGAGATGATCATTTTGCGCGGGTTCGGCGTTGGGTTAGCCGGAGTCTTCGGCGGGACTACAAATACTTCTAGAGCGTCTGGAGGTACCAGGGAGGAGAGTTCTTCCGGTACGGAATCCAGGTAATCCGGATACGGATTGGGTAGTTTTTGGGGTGAGGTTTGAGCGGGGGTTCCGTCTTTTGTGGCTTCCGACAGGATATTCCCGAGTCGGAACGAGTTTTCCAGGTGGTTTCGGTTGTTTTCGCCGACTGGGCGCAGACAGGCCGCTGTGACGATGCCGTTACAGTCGATGATACGAAAGTTCGTCATGCTGTACGCCTGGCCGAGGAGTTCGGCAAGGGTGAACACCGAGGGCCGGTAAGGTGCAGGTGGCGCAGCACCGTTTAGAGGAGCTGAGCCACCAGACACTGCCGAATCTGTATTCTCCGTTCCTGGGGCTGATTTTAAGGCCGATTCTACTGCGCCACCCGCTGAGCCACTATTTCCCAATCCAGCAACTACGCCTCCCCCTCCCCCTCCCCCTCCATTCTCACCCCCACCAGCCTTAGGCGTCGCCAGCCCCAAAGCCAATATCAACCGCTTGAAAAAAACAATATCATCATGCCGGAACCCCAAAAACAAATTAAACCGATCCTCCCGCAGGACATACACAGCCCGCAGCCCAGCTTCCACCTCCGGCTTCACCAAATCCAGCATGGAATTCAATTCCTCCTCCGTCTGCAGCGTCCCGCCAAACTCGGCATTCAAACAGGCCAGCAACTCAATCACCGCAAACCAAGTACGGCAAATAGCAGTCACCGGAGAAGCCCGACGAATCCCCAATCCAGCATACCGGACTAAAAAATCCTTAGCACCCCGCAAATGCGCCCGCCACGACCGGCCTTTTGTAGACGCCTGATCGGTGGTTAAAACCAAAACAGTCAGCAGCATCGGCTCAATCTGTTCCGGGATCTTCGGCTCGTCTACGCAGGACCGGGAAAGCGACTGTAAACAGGAGGAAAGGAAATAGCAGTAAGCTGTTTCGTCTTCTCTGTTTTTCGATGCTCGGAAGCACCTGCGAGCTGCGGAAGCCATAATAGCAGATAGCAAATAGGGGGCTTTCAGTGCATACGTTAGCAGGACGTCTCTTACAGGGTTGGAAGCTGTGGAGGGGCAGAAAGGCAGGAAAGTGCGGGAAGTGGAGAAATAGAAGATGGAAAGGTAATGGCGGTGCTGCGGGGGTAATACAAAGTCGTCGATGGACACAGAATGGATTTGTGTCGAGTGCGGGGCTGCCAATGCGGGGTATTGTGGCGGGGCAAGCATCCGTCCCTTATGGAAGTGTGAATCTACGGCGTCTTGGTTTGCCAGGCCTACAAGGGGGTTGGAGGGTCCGGAGGGTCCTGAAGATCCTGAAGGGCCCGAAGGGCCCGAAGGTTCTGAAGGTTCTGAAGGTTCGGAAGGCTCCGAAATACCGGAAGATCCCGAAATACCGGAAACTCCCGAAACTCCGGAAATACCCGGAGGATCGGAAAGAACATCCGAAGACGCTGCCGACTCCACAGAAGGCGCCGAAGCCGGGAACCCGCTAGGCTGCGCCTCTTCTAAATTCAAACTCACAATATCATTCAAATCGTGCATTAGAAGATTGGCATCCGACAGGAAAGTTTCCCAGGATACGTCGTCATCCAATAGCGGATCTGTCGACATTTGTGGCTGTGGCGCAGTCAGCTGAGCCCCCAAGGAGCCGAGCGGGCCGAAAGAGCCGAGCGGGCCGAGGGGTGGCGCACGGAGAGCGGGGAAAGCCGGCAGATTCGGTAAACCGGGTAAAGCCGGAAGCGCCGATCCGGAAGGCGGGGCATGCGGGGCAGGTGGGCGGAGAATTGGATGTTGGAGGGGCTGAGGAGGCTGAGGAGGCTGAGGAGGCTGAGAATTTCCTGAAAAATCAGTGGAAGGTTTCGGGTTTACAAATACAAACGTTTTACTCGCCGAATCCGACGGACCGACAGCGGGAGACGGAAGTCCGCTAGTTGGGGGCTGCGGGTTTATCGGCTGAGCCAATGGGCCGTTTAGTGGGGCATTTGGGGTGTTTAGTGGGGGGTTTCGGCTATTTAGTGGGGGATTTTGGCCATTTAATGAGTTATTTTGACCATTTAATGGAATATTTTGACCATTTAATGGAATATTTTGACCATTTAAACCATTTCCTTTCGGAATTTTATCCCCAATCGGCTCAGGAGTTTCTGTTTTCACTCTTTTCGCAGATTTCCCTCTAACGAAAGCATCAACGGAATCTCCACTGAAAAGGGAACGTTGATTTGAGAATTTTACTGCTTTTTCATACACACAGGTTTTGAAAAGATGCGAGCACTGCCAGCACGCGGGTTTCGCTTCGTCACACTTTAGATGTTAGTAAGGGAAATAAGATGGGAGGGGAGGGGAAAAGAGGGAAAGAAAGGAGGGAAAATAAGGAAAGAAATGAATTAAAGGATGGAAAAAGAAGATAAAAGAGGAAAAAGGAGGGGAAAAAGAGAGGAAAGGAATAAAAGCATGGAAAAGATAGCAAAAAGGATGAAAAAAAAAAGGAAAAAGGAGAAAAAAGAGGGAAAATAAGGAAAAAAGATAGGAAAAAGAGCAAAAAGGATGAAAAAAAAAGGAAAAAGGAGAAAAAAGAGGGAAAATAAGGAAAAAGGATAGGAAAAAGAGCAAAAGAAGGGAAAAACAGGGAAGAAAAGAGAAAAAAGGAGAAAAAAGAGGATAAAAGAGGGAAAGTAAGGGAAAAAAGGAATAAAAGCATGGAAAAGATAGAAAAAAAGGGAAAAAGAAGAGAAAAAAGAGGAAAATGAAGTGAGGAGAAAGAAAGATGAGATGAAGGAAGGAATAAAAGAACGGGAAAAGATAGAAGTTGTAAAATGAGAGAGAAATAGAGAATAAGGAAAGTAGGAAATAAGGAAAGTAGGAAGTAAGGAATAATGGAATAAGTAAGTAAGTAAGTAAGGAAAGAAGGAAGGAAGGAAGAATAATCGGGAATAAAAAGAATAAAAAGAGAAAAATGAGGGAAACAAGAAAAAAGAAGGAAGGAAGGAAATAAAAATGATTATCATAAATGTGAATAAATAGAAATAAAGGGATAAAATAAGATAAATAGGAATAACTGGGAATAACCGGGAATAAATAAGATAAATAAGATAAATAGGATAAACAATAAATACAAATAAACAAGAATAATTAAAGGTAAATGCAAATAATTAGGAATAAAGTAAGATAAATTGGAAAAATAAGAATAAATACAAACAAATGAAAATAAATAGTATGAATAAGACAAATAAGAATAACAATAAATACAGATAAATACGAATAAATAAGAATAAATACAAATAAACAATAAATACAAATAAATAAGAATAAATACAAATAAACGACTTTCTGCTTGACAGGAGGAGGAGAAGGGAAAGCTGAGAATTCCAATGAAAGAGCTGAGAACTCCAACTGAGTCAAATGAGCTTTTATAAGGATAATGGAGATATTAGAAGTAATAGTAGTACTCCAATACTATTAGAAGTACTCCAATACTATTAGAAGTACTCCAATACTATTAGAAGTACTCCAATACTATTAGAAGTACTCCAATACTATTAGAAGTACTCCAATACTATTAGAAGTACTCCAATACTACTAGAAGTACTCCAATACTACTAATAGTACTCTTCTGATCCTACTTTCCATATAACCCAGCAACCCCAGTAAACCTGAAAGTTTCAAATATAATTTTCAGCCTTCATAATTCCTAGCTAATCCTCATAATTCCTCGAAGATCCTCATTATTCCTCAATATTCCCCTTCTCAGTGAAGAGATGATAGGATAGGATATAATATGATAGTATAAGATAATATAAGATAATATAATACGATAGTTTGAGATAATATAAAAAGAGTATAATAGGATAGTATAAGATAGTATAAGAAAGAATATAAAAAGATAGGATAGGATAGTAAAAAATGAAATAGAACAGCATAAGATAGTATAAGATAGAATATAATATGATACTATAAGATACGATAGTATAAAATATAAAATAGAGGAATATAAGTGAAAGCGACTCTCTGGATGTCACTCTCAGCTACATTTTTCCAGGAAAAAGATTACTTTACTACAGGATAAAGAATTGCTGGATGCTGCAACGTACTGGACGTTAAACAGCTTGGTATGGGCATAATGAAGTGGAAAAAAGCTATAAGAGGTGGAAAGAGTATAAAGATGTGAAAAAGAACATAAAGATGTGAAAAAAGAACATAAAGATGTGAAAAAAGAGCTATAATAATGGGTGCTGTGCAGTCTTTTCTGCTGACTGATCCTCTGTTTCACCTCTCTTCAGGTATCTTTCCTTCTTTCATTCCTTCATTCCTTCATTCCTTCATTCCTTCATTCCTTCATTCCTTCTTCCTTCCTCTCCCATTATCCACATTTACATCACCAGCTACTTACTTTCAGCTTACGCCGTTTACACTCTTTACATCCGTTGCGCGAATACGCCCGCTTCTTCTGTTTAACCCCAGAAACCCCAGAAACCGGCTGGCCATCCGATCCGTTGCTGGAAGCCATCAGACAGCCGAGGAGTCACTTGTACTTTTCAACCGCGGAATTCGGATCAAAACGGAGGAAAATAGGCGAAAAAAAACTCACTTAATACTTCCAGTACTTCCGGTACTTCCCGTTTCACCAGTTTTACTGTTTTTACTACTTTTTTACTCTATTTAGATACGCTATAACCACTATTAACCCGTTACTTCTACCTTTACAACGGTACAACCCGCTGCCAGTATGTTATTCCGCTTATCCCGCTTATCCCGCTTATCCCGCACGGCAACGTGAAGAGGAAAACAAACTTTGCAAACTTGGCGATGGCCCGAAGCCGAATCTGGCAAGGAATTCCTCTATTTTATGCCTCTTCCGATGCCGATTCCTCGGGATTCTCTGCCGAGCTTGAAATGATGTAATCGGCCGGGGAAGGAAGGAAGGAAGGAAGGAAGGGAGGGAGACGTGAGGTGTTGGGGCCCTGATATGGGACGAGTGGGTAGAGGAGAGGTGAGTAGTACAGCGGGGATACTGAGGATGAGAAGAATGAGGTGGTTTTTGGCTAATGTATTTTGATATGATGTGAATAATGAGGTGCTTTGTATTGTTTATATAGGTATTGTTGGACGTATAGGAGGGATATGTAGTGATTTCAACAAGGCTTGGGGATTGTCTTATTTGAAGATGACGTAATCAAGTAATTGGGCTTGAGGATCGACAAGTACACACAGTAGAGGGGGAAGAATTAGCATGTTGTTGTTCAATTGTGATTTTATAGAAATAATGAGTTATTGTTAGTAATTTAGGAGGGATAAGTAGTGATTTCAGCAAGGCTTATGCGGTTCATTGCATACCTTAGGAATGGTCTTGTTTAAAGATAACGTAATCGAGTAAGTGGACCTGAGGGTTGACAGAATAGCACGGCAATGATACAGAGTGGAGACAGGAAGGACGTAGTTTCCGGTCTTTCTATGATGATATGCTATAGATAGGTATATAGATATATTATTTACTTAGGTATTGGTAGTTGTATAGGAGAGATATGTAGTGATTGAACTGATTAGAGGGGGTAGGAGTGGATGACGTAATCAGAATAAGAGGATGGATAGAGGATGAGTGATGAATTATGTGAATCAGAGAGCTTTGGATTGGGCAAAAGTAAGTAAAGATGAGTAGAAAACAGAAGAGTTGGCCATAAAGTATTCTAGAGAGTATTCAGGCCAGAATTGGCTGCTGTTAAGCGTAGATTTGCTTTATCCTTACTCATTTACTAAACTGCTGATTACGTCATCATGATCTCCTGGGATCAGCGAGTGTCGTTAGAAGGAAGATTGAACCGGCAGATGAAGCAGTAAACCGGATGGAAATCCTTCCAGTCAGTTTACTTCTTCCGTTTATTTGATTTTGTCATAATACTACTTGCTTTCTGCCAATATCTGTTATAAGACATGGCACTCTCTACTGTCTATCCTTCAAACTTCCATCTCTTCATACCTGTGATGGCCTGACTGTTCACAGCAAACGCAGTGTCCTCTAACTAACCCAGTAGTATATATATAAACCAGTTTAAACCATACTGAACCCTTTCATTTGCTTCTATACCCGAAATTCCAGCCTGAATTACCACCATTGAAAGCCTCATATAAGCCATACTCGTAGATCTCCCACCCAGAACGAGACCCGAAGTCCTCTCTACAGCGAGACTTCAAGTGTCATTTTCTATCTTGAGACCCCAAGTCTCCTCCACAGTGAGACCCCAAGTTCCCTAAAGTCTCCCAACGCCCCCCTCCTTCCTATTCCGGATATCCCACACTTTCGTTGGGCGCGGGGAATTTGATGGAAAAGTCGGCTAACTGGAGGGGAAGAAGGCGGGGCAATCAAGCCGTGATGCCCGTAGTGTGGCATTGAAGACTGTTGAGTGGTTCTTAGCGTGAAATAGGTGAATTCTTTGTTGAATTTCGACGTATCTGAGTCGATCTGAGTCGATTTGGGAAGGTATTTGCTGTCATTTGTTGGACTTAGTGTGACATTTGAGAGCAATTGAGGTTACTATTGGTTCTACTGTGAATTGTTAAGGTAAATAGACGTTTTATAGTGAGTAAAAAGATAAAACAGTAAAAAGCATCCCATATTTGAGCATTTCAGTGAACAATTTTGCATTTCCGGTTTGGATATTTCGATTATTCTGCTGGAAGTGTGGATATTGTGTGTTTATACGCTCAGATTTGTTGAATTATTCGCATTTCTGGTCCTGAGATTTGTGTGGATTCCTGAGGATTCCTGAGGATTCCTGTGTTATAAGCGAGAAATTTTCGAGGATTTTCGAGGATTTCCTTGCTGTAAAACTCCTATAGAAACTCGTAGAATTGGCTGATATCAAGCGGAACTGCCAGGCTCAACTCCGACTGTTGCTGACTGTTGCTGACTGTTGCTGACTCCCGCTGAGGACTTGGAATTCCCTATTACAAGCCAAACTGCGTTTACTGCTATAATCCAGTAGTAATCCAGTTGGAATCCTTCTTACAGAGGAACCAGGTGATCTCTGAATTGCCAGTATTACAGCCGAGATTCCCGAGTTCTGAGGTTCACAGCGTATTTCATTATTTCATTCCTGCTTGATTCTTCTGCTTATTGCTGTAACTTAAGCGATATATTAAGACAGTTTAGAGAATAACCTGCTGGCTGCTGCTGCTGCAATTTTGGATTTATCTCATATATTTCAGCACTTTTATTTGCTCAAATATCTGATATCCTAAGGAAAAGCCTAAGCAAAAGCCTCAGTTTAAGCCTAACTATTCACCTGTATTATCCATCACCTTCTACAGGTTCTTCCTATATCTACAGGAAAGTTAGACACTAAGAATCTCATTTTCCTTTCATCCTTTTATCCTCTGAATATTCTCCTACAGATTATTCATTCAGATATCTTCATCTCTCAGATATCTGCTTTCTATTCTATATATTTCTCCTCCTATCCTATCCTATTCTATCCTATCCTATCCTCCTCCTATCCTCCCCACTATGGCCCAGAAAAGACTCCACCCAGCCTACCGGTACTGGGGTTTCGGCCTTCTCATGTTCATCCTCAACTTCGTTTTCTCCATATTCTTTAGAGAAATCAAAGCCCGCGGAGTTTTCAGAATACCGAAAACAGGGCCTGTCATATTCGTAGGAGCTCCACATGCAAACCAATTCTGTGACCCTCCACTGCTAATGCTCGGTCCTTATAAAGAATTTGGCCGTTGTATTTCCTTCCTTATTGCTGCTAAATCTTATGCCCACCGCTGGATTGGCCTTATGGCTAGTTTTGCTATGGCTATCCCAGTAAGCAGAGCTCAGGATAACCTGAAACCTGCTACTGGGAAGATTTTCCTTAAAGATCCTGAGAATGAACCTCTTCGAATCACTGGGGAAGGCACTAAATTCACAACTGAATGTATGGCTAAGGGATTACTGGGATTACCGAGAGCTACAGGGAATTCTGACATTGCCGAGGTTATTTCTGACACAGAATTGATTCTTCGCAAGGAATTTAAGAACCCTAAAGCTATAGAAATGCTTAGGGCAGGTACTTCTTTTAAAACTGCTGATAAAGTAGATCAAAACGCTGTATATAACGCTGTATTTGCTCATTTATCCGCTGGAGAATGTATAGGAATCTTCCCAGAAGGCGGATCTCACGATAGACCTGATTTACTGCCTCTGAAAGCCGGCGTAGCTATTATGGCCCTTGGAGCAATGGCCCGTGACGAGAAATGCGACGTGAAAATCGTTCCTTGCGGTATGAATTACTTCCATCGGAATAAATTCCGTTCCAGGGCTGTTATAGAGTATGGGATGCCTATGAGTATCGATAAATCGCTAGTAGAGAAGTATAAAAACCCTGAAACAAACAAAGAAGCCGTCAGAGAACTGCTGGACGCTATTCAGGACGGATTGAAAGCTGTGACAGTCACATGCCCAGATTACGAGACTTTAGTAGTAGTACAAACTGCCCGGAGACTTTTCACAGCAAATTTCCGGGTCAAAGTACCGTTATCGTTTGTTATAGAGCTAAATAGGAACTTAGTACGCGGATACGAGCACTATGCCCAAAATCCGAGAGTAGCAAACCTCCGAGAACAGATTCTAGCTTATGATCGCAGATTACACCAGTTAGGACTGAAAGATCACCAAGTAGAAACTGCTCAGAGGTCTCAAAGGCAGCGAGTAGCTCTGCTAGTAGTGAGAATCACAGAAATGCTGTTCCTTTTGCTAGGTGCTCTGCCGGGATTTGTACTGTTTAGTCCAGTGTTTATAGCTGCTAAAATAATATCTCGTAAGAAACAGCGGGAAGCCCTGGCTGCTTCTACCGTGAAAGTGAAAGCTATGGACGTTATAGCCTCGTGGAAAGTCTTGGTAGCTATGGGACTCGCCCCGTTGCTGTATAACGTTTATACGTTATTAGCTATGTATATAGTATATCGGCGTAATCTACTGCCCTTTTTAGTCACTGGGCCGTGGAGTTTCACCCGAGGAATCACTGTATTCCTTTCTGGGTGGATTATATTCCCGGCCATCACGTGGGCAGCGCTGTTGTTCGGGGAAAGAGGCATGGATGTGCTTAAATCTGTGTATCCACTGTATTTGTGTTTATTCCGAGGTCCTCGGGACGCCGTTTTGCAGTTAAAACAGGAACGGGAACGGCTCATGCAGGAAGTAACGGAAGTAGTGAATTTTTTCGGACCGCAAATGTACCCGGATTATCATGAGCGGATTGCAAAATTGGCTACAGGGCAGTTTGTGCCTTCCCGGAGGTCTTCTTTGATGGACAATTCGGCTGGCACTGTGCAGGTTGAAGCGGCCAAGAAGGAGTTGGAAGGAATGAGAGGAACGGAAGAAACGGAAGAGACGGAAGAAACGGAGGAAAACGGATTATCTCGGGTAAATTCAGCCACTTCAGCCACTTCAGCCACATCAGCCACTTCGGCAACTACCGTAGAATCCTCGGCTATTTCTAGGGTGAATTCGTCGAATTCTCTTAGTAATATCCCCATATTCAATGAATATCTCGGCGTTCATACCGGCAGGAAAGGCTCGGATGCCGGAAGCGTAGCAAGCAGCGGCACAGGCGGAACCAGCGGAAGTTCCGGCGTGAGTACCGGTGTGAGCACGGGAGTAAGCAAAGGGGAGCAGTTGAATTTGGAGTTGAGTCAGCGGGTGACGAGCGCATTGTCGGAGCGGAGGCGGAAGGAGGAAGAAGAGGAGGAGAATTGAGGGGAAGAGGGGAGAAAATGAGGGGAAAAACGGAAGAAGGAAGGAGAAGCCGAGATTTCGGAGTTGAAAATTGGAAAAGGGAAAAGAAAAAAGAAAAAAAAAAAAGAGAAAAAAAAACATGACATTTGGGGGATTCAAATATAATTTTGAGAGCAACGAAGAAAGCCGAAGTCATTTTGAAGGAATATTTGTAAATTGGAGGTAGAAATTTGTTCCTTTTTTCAGCATTTTATGTGAATTTCCTTCCTTTCTTCCTGTTTTGTTATTCAATTTTGTATATCGTTATTTGGCAATGAAAATAAAAATATTTATTTATTCTGTTTGAAGGAGGGAAAGTAGGAATAGGAGGAGAAATTGGAGGAGAAATAGGAGGAGAAATTGGAGGAGATTGAAGGGAAATTGAAGAAATTATAAACAGGCTGGGAATCAGGAAAGAAACTACTAGTGATAGTAGGAATAATAATGGAACTAATAGTAAAGGAATTAGTAATGATAGAAGTAGAATAATAGAAGTATAGAAATGAAGATATAGAAATGATAGAATAATATTGGTAGAATAATAATATGGTTGATAATAGTAGAAGTCACAATGAAATAATTGATAATAGTAAAAACAAAAACTAATAATAAGATAAGTAATAACAGTAGAACTAATAGTATAATTGGTAATCGTAGATTTCTAGTAAGAGGTCTCATGAGAGTAACTACTAGTAATAGAACTAGTAATGATAGAACTATTAGAACTATTAGAACTACTAGAACTATTAGAACTATTAGAACTATTAGAACTATTAGAACTATTAGAACTATTAGAACTATTAGAACTATTAGAACTATTAGAACTATTAGAACTATTAGAACTACTAGAACTATCAGAACTACTAGAACTATCAGAACAATTAAAACTATTAGGAATGATAGACTGGTAATGATAAAAGTATAGTAATAATAGTTCTAATATTAATATAACTAATAATAGTAGAATTAATAATAGTAGAACTGTAGTAATAGAACTAATAGTACCAATACCAGTATAATTTATAGCAATGATTGACTGGTGATGATGGAACTAACAGGAGTATTAATAAAAATAACAAATTAGAAAAAGAACCCGAATAGAAGAAAATTAATTCACTCTTATCACAATACTCAGTATAACAATAAACTGAAAAACTATCAGAAAATGTATGCGTCGAATTCTCAGGAACCACGGAAAGGTCAGCAGATTTGGCTTTCTCCATGGCTCCAGCTGATACCGATATTTCCAGCCAATATTTCCAGCCAAGAAGTCAGCCGAAAAGTCAACCAAGCAGATAAAATAGATGAAGTTGGTCGTAAAGAAAGGGCAAAGCTGTACGATGCTATTGGCCTTCAATTTACTCACAACTAACAATTTGGGATTCTTTGATGTCAAAGGAAGTCAGCAAATTTCCGAGATTATATGGACGATATAAGCTGAAGGAATTACTTCCTCTTCCTCTTCCTCTTCCTCTTCCTCTTCCTCTTCCTCTTCCTCTTCCTCTTCCTCTTCCTCTTCCTCTTCCTCTTCCTCTTCCTCTTCCTCTTCCTCTTCCTCTTTTTAACCAGATATCCCTAGAAACCCCCAGAATAAGCCAAAGAACCTTCCGAGTTTACACGGCAGATACTCAACACAGCCTTAGGAAGTTGTAATCCTCTTTCTATCAACTCCAGTATTTCCTTTCCCGAATCCTTGTAAGATCCACTTCTAGATAGTCTTCTTTGAAATATATCACTATACCAGTAGCTGTTGTTCTTCTTAAGATATCCTTTAATTCCAGTGGCTCCGTTTGATTTATTTGATTCAGTTTTTACTCATATTTTTACCCAAACATTCTGAATATTATAAGAGATTGCAGTATTTGTAGTATTAGATTATTGAATATTAAGAAATTCAATTCGCCATTTTCCAATTTCCAACATCCAACATAAAATATTCAACTTTTATCTTCCATTTTCCATTTTTCAATTTCCATCTTTCGTCTTTCGATTCCTCAATTTCCCTGATTTCTCACCAAAAGTTCAGCAAAACCTCAATTCTGTCCATCATCCCATTTCAACACCTCCAACATCTCCACCACTTTCTTGAATTCAATTTCAATGCTTTCAACTTCAATTCTACAGATACTTCACCTTTTCTACCATTATTCTCCCCCCTTGTTATACTTTTGCTAATCTCCCTTAATCTATATTCCTTCTTTTATTCCTTATATACGAAATATCTTCAGATTGCTTTCTTCCTTTTCATTTTTCTTCCTACATACTTATTTTTCTTTTACTTCTCATCCTTTCGCTTCTTTTCTCATCATTTCTCACCTTTTTACCTTTTTCTATCACTTTTCTCCTCTTTTTTTACTACTTCTTTCACAATATTTTCAACTTTCCCTTCTCTTCTTCCTTCTTTCTACTCTCTCAACTCAACAACTGCCGGCTTCTTCACCTTCTTTCTCTTCTTGCCAGCCTCAGTATCAAATTTCACTTGAGCTGTGAAATCTCTTCCCAACTCATCAGGCTTCTTCACTTTATAAACTCTTACAATCCAATTCTCCGTTGTATAAGCTTCTTCTAAAGATTTCAGCTCAATAGGCTCAGCAGGGATCGTTTGCTGTCTTACACGATCCATACCGCCTTTCCCAGTCCCGAAGATCTCTGAAAACCTATAATAACTCATTTTATACATCAATGACTCCTTCATAGTCTTAGTGGCTCCGCTATCTACTCTGTATTCGCCCCTAGGAGTGAAAAAATTCCGTTCTTTCACTTCTTCGGGCCAAATTCCTTCAGCAATCCTCACCATCCATAGAAATTTATTCATATCGTCTCCAGAATAACCCAGCAGCCCACCAAATACAACCAGCACGTAATCTACGTCATGCTGCTGCAAAATAGGGTACGCTGCTTCTTCTGATGAAGACATAGCTCGTCCTACGGTAGCGATATGCGTGTTATTCCACGTATTGTTATCTACAAGCGTTGTCCGGTCTGCCATACCTCCAATTTGATACCCGTAGTCCCACCAGGCCATCACACGAGCTTCCGGCGCTGTATTCATCCGTAGCCAGTAGTATGCTTCGCGGAAATCGTCTATAATCACTGGGGAACCGTCAGCGGCACGGGAAGACAGCACAACAGACGGAGAAGAATATGCGTTTGCCGTTACCCAAGTGCAATGCTGTACAAATATGAAAAGATACGCTACAAATGATAAAACCACGGAACCTCGGGCTAACAAGGAGGGCCAGGAAACGGAATTACCAGTTTTTGTACCTGATAAATCCATATAAATGGCAAACAACTTACCTAAAGCTACGGCAGCACAAACGCAAATCACCGGAGTTAACGTCAGCATCAATCGGACCATAACTCCGGCGAAATACGAGCACAGAACTGCATAAAGAACTACAAAAACCTGTGCATCCGTCAACTCGGCAAACAACAGGTAAACCCCCGCGGGGAATAGCCAAATCAGCATCTGCGTATCAAAGAAAAACGCCGGCCAGGCCGTCGGCTGATGTTCTGACACAGAAGCAATAATCGGAATATGTACTTTTGCGTACCCGGTGTCCCATAAAGAGTAAAACCGGCCCGTCCACGGCGCAATCAGCCCGGCATACGTCAGAGCCGCCAAACCGCCGATTCCGGCTGCGGAAATTGCCGCTGCGGAACCTAAAAGCACGGAACGGAACTGCCGAGGCGGCACGTGCGCCCTGAGCCAATCTGCTGCCGCAGCAAGCTGCAAAAGCCCGAAAACTCCGAGCGCCGCCATGTGATCGTTGGACCGAATAGGTAAAAACCCGACAAAGGGGATTTGCATAGATGCGGCAGTGCCAACGGCATACCAAGTACAATAAGCTACATACAATTTACTAGAATATCTACCCATACATACAAGTACAAACACGTGCAACGGGATCATGTTTGTGATAAACACGTACCCGCCCCACGCCGCTACCATATAGAAATAGAATCCGGCGCACATGGCAGCCCAGAAAACGGATCCGCGTTTCATAGCTTTCAACCACAGGAAAAACGTAAACATAAGCAGGAAAATAGCAATCGCTTCGTTATCGTAGCTCCCAGCCACAGATCGGGAAATGTACCCTGGCGCAATGGCCATAAAAGCCGCAGATAGCAGAGCAGTAGAGGAATCGGCTATTTCGCAAGTGAATAAATAAGTAGCATAGGCTGTCAAACCGGAAAAAGCCGGAGCCAAAAGTACACAGATATTCCTTATATCCAGCGGGAGACCCAAAGCTGAAAGCACATAGTGGATGAGACCGGAAGTTACCATAAGCCCAGGGTAAAGGGTTCCGCCAGTTACGCGTCCTAAGGGGTACCAAGAGCGATCATCGAACCAATTGAGGAATTGGTAGAAAGAGTGGGAAACCAGGTATTTTGTAGCGCGGAAGTTGAACCAGGGGTCGAATTCGTGGATGATGGATTCGAAGCGGATGACGGAGAAGAGGCGGGCGGAGATTGCCGCTGCGGCAACGGATAGGAGGATTGAAGTTTTCAGTAGGGAATCTCGCGGAACCACAAAACCTGATAAAGACCCCGCAGAATTAGATAGACCAGACAGAGTTTACCTTGAACTGTGCTATAATCTACAGCACTACTGGAAATCTCGGATGCGAGCCCTGC
>JAKTRH010000154.1:0-28526 GCA_030579575.1 Sporopachydermia lactativora
TCCTTCCTTCCTTCCTTCCATCCTTCCTTCCTTCCTTCCTTCCTTCCTTCCTTCCTTCCTTCCTTCCTTCCTTCCTTCCTTCCTTCCTTCCTTCCTTCCTTCCTTCCTTCCTTCCTTCCTTCCTTCCTTCCTTCCTGTCAGAAACTACCGCCCTTTATAATCTCATTCATATTCGGAAAGAATTCAGAGAATAAATTGTACTATCGGTCTTCAAATTCTTATAGTTGTTTCCCGCCCAGAAGAAGAATCAAAGAGTTGTATGTCAAGCAGTTGCAAGCTTTGCTTTGCGCCCAGGAAAAGGAATATAGGAAAATGACTGATTCAAAGTAGAAGGAGAAGAGGAGAGAAATATCTTCGGCAAACTCCAGCCTCGGAGGTTCAGAGTTACAGGAACTTCTGGTAGTTCTGAGATTGAAGAAGGAAATGAAATGAGAGATGAAAGGAAAGATGAAGGGAAAGATGAAGGGAAATTATAGCAATAACAGAACTTGTAGAAGAATATAGGAAATTACTAGAAAGTATAGGAAGTTCTTAGAAATAATATGAAAAGTTCCTTCTAAATGTTCCTTCTAAATTTACCTTCTAAATTTACCTTCTAAATGTTCCTTGTAAACAAATTCTAGATGAGTTTCACATAATTTGGAGTTTTGAAAGAGTAAGAGTAATTCTAGAAGTATTATTAGCTGATATCTGTGTATGTAAAGTTAGGAAAAACTGTGTAATTTTCAATTTCTCCTTTATTCTCCTCTTTCCTCCTTCTTAACTGTGAAATTTTCAAATTCCCCAATAGTTTTTTCCCTCTCCTTCTTCCCTCCTCTCCTTCAAAATACCACCTGACTCGCCTTCTGTTCAGCGCCTACGCCGTTGCCCAATTTCAACTCGTCAAACCCCGTAAGAGAAACAACCAGCACTACAAGTTTTACAAGAACAGTCAATTCCGAATCCGGTTCAGCCGCAGATTCCGCTTCCACTTCCGCTTCAGCCTCTGCGCCACTCTCTAAAGTAGCCCGAGAATTCTCCGCTTCTTTAAACCGGTACAAAACCATTACTACCAGTTTCTGATTCCGTTGTAGGAAATTCCGTCCCGCGGCCCGAGCTTTCGGATTCTCAGGACCGAGAGAAACCAATACAGCTGCCACAAGTTGCAGTGCCGGAATGTACAAATCGTACAATGACAATTCCGCTACTCCGCGCACTCCTAAACTTTCCCATGTCAACACGGCAACTTCCACTCTGCCTGCCGAGTCTTCAAGAACGGGGAAATACAATTCTACGGCGCTGCTGCCTTGTAAAGAGAATACAAACAAATCCCCCAATCTACGGAAGATATCTTGCCGCAAAAGCTCTAAAGCTCCGTGGCGATTTTGTGCTATTCCTGTCAGTGTTTGTAAAGTTTTCTGGCCCACTTCTACCGCAAACTGCGCCTCTTCTACTGTCGGACCGTTAGAATCCCGTAATCCCGCAGCAGGGAACCCGCCAGCGGCTCGGCGCAGCACAGCGTCGGCTCTTTCAACTGCTTCAACTAGCGGGCCGCAAACAGCCGGCCCGAAAATTGCCGCAGTTCCGCCGCTGGCACCGCTGGCTATTCCGGCTCTTCGGGCCAGACGTACTAATGCTTCTAGTAAGCACAAAGCCGTTAGCCGAACTGCGCCACCGCCAGCCACAGCGTCTGCAAGCACGTTTTCTACTAATCTCGGCCCGTGCGCCACACATACCGCCCACAAAGCTGCTGCGCCTCCCGGCTCGGCCCGTAACGCCCAACAAAGGTATTTTGTGCCCAAAGTGTACACATCGGCACGCAAAGCCGGTACTCCGAGCTCCGCTCGGGCCGCTAAAGCCAGACAGCCGTCAAACAGCCCTCTGAGCCTCCCGGTTCCGCCTACAAACGTTTCTGTGTCTTCCGCGTTTGTATCTTCTGTGTAAACGGCAAATAAAGCCAAACACAAAGCACAAAACTGACCAGCGGCCCATTGTTCCCCAAGCCGAGGCACAATCTCCTGTAGAAGTTCGAGTACAAGCACTCTCCGTTCTGCTGGCGGAAGAGCCGCTCTGTCGCTTACCACAATCAGCACCAGCTCGGCCCACGCTTCTAAATAGTTTTGTAGCAGTTCTTCCGGGGTTTGAATTGATTCTGTGGTTTCTCCGAATCCGGTGAAACTTTCCGTTCCGCTTCCGTCGGGATTTGTGCTTCCGCTTCCGCTGCCTACGACTTCCAGCACGTCCAACAGTCCTAAAAGGTCTGTGCCTGCTGCGCCTCCTACGCCTCCTACGCCACCTGCGCCACCGGCTCGGCCCGTTAGTAGCCGCATGTAGTTATTAGTAAGGCTGAGCGCTTCCGCTGTGGCACTCGCATGGTATTCCACTGCCAAATACCGAAGCAGTGACACCCGATGTGCTACAAACGCCCATAATGTACTAGCTGAGCCACCAGCTAAGCCACCGGCTGAGCCCCAAACCGTCTGCCGTGACACTAACGGCTCCCGCGCTAACAACTGCTGGAAACAGTTACCCGCTCGGAGGTACGCTAATGTCACTTCGGCAGAAATCGGGTTTTGTACAAGCCGAACAAGTATATACAAACACCTACTAAGCACAAATACAGCTTCCGCGTCTACATATCCCGAACCAACACCGTCAAACGCATTTTGAACCAACAATTCCACTGATTTCAACCCGGAAACCTCGGATCGGATATATCCGGCTTCCAAATCTCCGTCGGCAACTCTCGGCCCGAGTTCCAACGTCCCGGTCCGCGGCACGGCATATCCGAGCAGGAAATGTCCTGCCGTGGCTTCCGCTCGGCCCGCTGGCGGCAGTGTCGCTGCCAGGAACTGCAGAACGCCGAGTTTCACGTCTGCCGCTGCCGCTGGCGCGGGGACTTCCCGTTCCAGTTGGCTGATCAGCAGAGCGCGCACTGGCGTGTGGGTTTCCTCGGCCCGAAGCAAAGCGGGCAGCAGCCGAGCTCGGACGGGTCCTCCGAAGTTCCGAACTGCTCCGAGCGCGGCTCGGCATAATTCTACGTGTGATGAGCCGATAAGGGCAACAGAATCTACCACAAAGGTTAATTTTTGTACCATTGCATCTTCTAATCTGCGTACGTCATGCCGAGCTAATTGCCCGATCCAGGGGAATCGGGCTGGGAGTTCCGTTCCGTGGCGGAGTTTCGGGAGTAAAATTGAGAAGAAATAAGTTTGTGATTTCAATATTTGTGTCACAATTCCGAGTTTTACTGCTAAAACGGCAACACGCGGGTCATCCGAGGGCAAAAGTTCACTTTGTGTTGGATCTCTTCCGAGATTTAACAGTTCTTTGTATCCCGCGGGAGTGAAAATATAG
Source organism: Sporopachydermia lactativora (assembly GCA_030579575.1). Lineage (NCBI taxonomy): Eukaryota > Fungi > Ascomycota > Sporopachydermiomycetes > Sporopachydermiales > Sporopachydermiaceae > Sporopachydermia > Sporopachydermia lactativora. Next base: position 3,337 of record JAKTRH010000154.1, read on the forward strand.
TTTAGAGCCGGTAAAGCTGGGGAATTTGCTTCCGAATTTGCTTCCGATTCACTGTTTGTACTCCCGAATTTCTTTACAGGAAATCCAATACGAAGGGCGGCAGCGACTACAGCGTAACTTTGTAACTCCAATTCCGCTTGTACTTCCGGAGTAAGTCGGAATCCACAAATACGGAATAATACATGCACAAACACGTACTCTATATACGGCCATACCCCCTTCCGTTCTCGGAATTCCCCAAATTCGGATCCGAAAGGGTACACAGAACCTTCGCTCTTAGCCGATAACCCGGCAACTATAACGGCAAGAAACGCGCACGTGTCTGCCACGCCTTCCACCCGCGCCCGAAGCATTCCGGCATAATCGGCCGGTTTCGGACCAGTTTGTGTTTGTATCTGTATTTGTGGTCCTAATAATACCCGATCTAAGAAACTCCATACTGCTGCTGATGGGAATGCCGCAAAAAGCATACGAACTACGTGTAGCCATGGTGCCTTTTGTGGTAATCCGCGAACGGCTAGCAGCCCCATTACGGCATCTACGGCCCGGAATTGTTGTTGTAACGCTGGCAGCGCTGCCGGGAGTACAAATCCAATCCGAAATAGCAGTTCTGCGCCTGCAGCGGCAAATCGGCTTTCCTGCGCCACATTTTCGGCCCGCCGCTGCGCCTCCGGAGTCGATCCTTGTAAATCTTCTACAGATTGTTGGCTCAATTCCGTTTCTAACCTACGCATAGCTCGGAATACCGCGTCATAAATTGTCACAGATCCCGGTTCCGATGCTAAAAGTGGCGCACGTGGCTCAGCTCCGTTTCCTGGGTTCGGTGGCTCAGCTGCTAACCGATGAACGGCACGTGCCGCTGTTTCATCATTACACAAAGATGCTAATAAATGTAAAAAACACGTGTCTGCCGTCCGACTGCCTAATGATCCGCTCCACATAAGAAACCCGTGTCTGTGGCTTGCCGAATCTAAAAACGCCGAATTATCACCCGATCGAGCCCGAAGTAGCAAGGCAGTGCCTAAACAAAACCTCGGAACGTTCGCATGTGCGTACAAACCAGCTGCGGGCCAGTCATCTCGGAGTTTTAAAGCCGCTTCCTCTTCCCGTTCCTGTAATTTCTTTAAAAGATACGGGAAATCGTCAATAATAGCAGCGGAAACACCGAGCAAAGCGTCGGCACATTGTTCCGACAGTTCCGACGGCGTTCTGCTTGTTCCCGCTTCCGTTTCCGGGATGTACCGATCGTTTTCGGCTAATGGGTGATGCGCTAGTACTTTGTGGACGGAATCTGACGGTAGTGGGCCTATTTTTTGTGTCAAAAGTTCCGCAAGATCGGAGAAAGGCGCGGCACGGATAGCGGCATCGGAGGGAATTCCTACGGTGTTTGCTAGGCGCAAAAACAGTTCCATTCCGCCTTTGTACACTGCTTCAAGACATGGGTACAAAATACGGGATCGGAATTGATCTCGGAAGTCTGGGCCGGCGGCAGCGGAACGACACAAACGTTGATAACTTACTAAAAACGTCATTTGCAGCAAAGCCAGCCAAAACCCGAGATTTTCCGTTGTAGCTGCTGCCGCTTCCGAAGGTTTTGCTCGGTCGGCTAATCGTTCCGGTATTGTACGACACAAATACGTATGAAGCGTTTCACCATCGGCAACGGATAATTTATATTTTTGTGCCAATACGGAATGACTTCGGAATGCCGACAGAAACCCGAGAAGAGACGGGAGGTAAGCGAGAAGTTTGAAAGACACGTGCGGAGCGGAAAAGAAATCGTCTGCGAGTTGTTTAAAACCCGAGACGGAAAATCCGCCTGTTTGTAAAATTTCGGTGAGCACAATCCCAATTCGGGTATGAGCCTCTTCTAAGTGGCGCAGTCGCCGTTTTAGGAATCTGTATTGATCAATTGAGGCGGTATGAGAAGTTTTCAGTAATTTAGCCGCTTCCGCTTCTTTCTCAAGCCGAGAGTACAAATTACGAATGTTTACAAACGCGTTAATTAGCTCTGATACAAACTTTTCGGTAATAATCGATTTTGTAACCCGATTTAGTGCCGATACAAACCTAGATTCCGTCTCTGTTTGCCCCGTTCGGGGTTCCATACGGCCTAAACGGAACACAAGCAGCAGCACAGCCAGTAGGCAATTGTGGCGCGAATGGAATGTGTCAACAGCGGCTTGTACGTCGGATAAGCCGAGACGGCGATTATCATCGCGATTGTGGAGTAAAAGTAGTACAGAAACGCGTTCATCAATCCCGAGAGTTTCCGATACCGCCAGCGCATCCGTTTGGAAAACTTCATTGATTTCTATACGAGCGGAATTGATTTCGATGTTTCCTATTTCGGTTAGTAATGTGGCGCAGTAAAAAAAAAAAAAGAAAATCCACAAATTGATGAAAACAAACCTGATTTAACGGCATTTGCAGCGATTTCTGACTTCTTCGGCACTCCCAGAAGGTACTGGAAGTCCCGCTGGAGTTCCGACAGTCGTGCTTCTGTGTCTCTGACGGTCCCGCTTGTCACAGCCGCCGGATCGGCTCGGAAAAGCCGTAAAATGCGTTCCAAATGATGGAACGGCAAGTTCGACCACTGAAGCGTTAGTGGGTCCATAATATTACGTGTTTGTGGTGTTAAAACCCCCCGCGCGCGCGCCTCAGGTGTTTGTGGTAACGCGTAAATGCTATTTAGATTTTGTGGTAGAAATCGGTATTAATTTCGGAACTTTTTTAAGCGCCGTTGCCGAGATCAAAACGGCGCGGCACGGATTGTTTTCATTTACTTTTGTGTTACCGATATTTTTTACCCGGCCAAAAGAAAGCGGAGAAGATAGCGGAAGTGGAACGGAAACTATAACTATACGTCTCACTCTGAGACTTTGCGTCTCATCTCAGATTGGACATCGGACATCGGAACAAATCGCCACACGGATATCCCGCTGACCTATTACTGCGCCACAATTCTTTTGTGGTACTTTCCTTTTTTGTAATGTTAACTGTGGCTCAATTGCACTCTTTGGACCGTCTGCACGCCACATTGACCACTTTTGCCCACTTTTGCCCTATTTTACCTTATGAATGCCTCAAATGCCGCTCCGCTCGGCTCGGATCCGAACGCACTGCCTCCAGGCATTCCCGACAACCTTCTGGACCTTCCGGATGTTCGGCAACTCCGCTTCCGAGCTCCGGCCAAGAAAATCCACTCTGCGGAAGGCATCGGGTATTTCCTCTCTTCTGTGTCCTGTGCTCGGCTTCAGTATATTATATCCGAGATAAGTTACACAATTAGCGGTACTCCTACACCTTTTCAGCCACAAATTGATTTTTGTGTAACTAATGGATCTTTCTCGGAACCTAAAACTGCCACAGAAGCACTTCTGCAGTTGCTAGGCCGTTTGCGGCAACTTATAGCCGATACGCCGCCTTTACCCGGCCCGAGACGGTACGGGAACCTGGCATTCCGTCATTTGCACGAGAAATTACAAAACTACGCCTCCGGATGGATCCGAGAACTTTTCACCGAGCTTTTTTGTGCCGGGAATTCCCTTCCGAAACCTTCCGGCGCGGAAGAATTTATCCGAGCTCAGATTGAGCTTGATTATTATTTTATTGCCGCTTTCGGCTCAGGGATCCGTTTGGACTTCGGCACGGGTCACGAGTTGAGTTTTCTTGCCTTTTTCGGTGCTTTGTGGCAATTAAGAATCCTTACCCCAACGAAAACCCCGCAAACCCCCGCAGAACCCCGCCAAATGAGCCCCGGAGACGTTTTACGTGTATTCCACGCTTATTTCTCCCTCATCCGTTTACTCATCACGCGGTACACTTTAGAGCCGGCGGGCAGTCACGGGGTTTGGGGGCTGGACGATCATTTCCATTTACCGTATATATTCGGGTCAGCTCAGTTTGTGGAGTTAAGTAGAGCGGAAGCGGCGGGATTAATTGATTCTAAGAAGGCCAATCAGCCGATGGCGGCCCGAGTTCCTCCGAAGATCCCGGAGAACTCCGAGGTGGCACAGGAGGCGCAGTATAGACCACAAATCCGTCCTCCGGCTCCTTCGGCTGTTTTAGACCGCAAAATCGTAGAACAGTACAAAGACGTAAACCTGTATTTCAGTGCTATCGACTTTATCTACCACTATAAACGGGGCCCCTTTTTTGAGCATTCGCCGATTCTGTACGACGTTTCCGGAGTTGTGAATTGGCTGAAGATATATAAAGGGATGTTGAAGATGTACGATGCGGAAGTACTCGGGAAGTTCCCTGTGGTGCAGCATTTCTGGTTTGGGGAGGTTTTGTACCCGTGGCGGGATTGTAGCGGTGGCGCGCTGCCGGAAATGGAGCCCGAGGATGAGCCGGTGGCGCAGCAGGGGGCGCAGCATGGAATGGAAACTGCTGATTCGCTGCAAAACAGTAAAATCCCGGGTTACCATTGCCGAACAATGGAAATCAATCATCCGTCATTTGGGGGAAATCATTTACAACCACAAAACTCATTACCTAAGCCACAAAAGCCACAATTGCCGAAACCGCTGTGGGGCGGCGAAATTCACTACCAGAGCGACACGGCGGCTTCCGAAGACAAACAGGGGACTTCCGAGGAGCCGGTTGTGGTGACAAAAGCGCCATGGGCTTAGTTAGCCGCGGGTCGGTATTGTGGATCGGCGTAGCGGGCCGATTTAGATAGTACAAAAACGGAACGGATATATATGGAGAAACGACAGAGATAAATAAATATGAAGGAAGGCAGCGGCTTTCGGCATTCCGTTGCGGGTATATAGGGAATAAACGCTTTCATTTCTTTTGAATAAGCTGGGCTATACTGCGCTATACTGCGCCACACTGCGCCACATTTGTTTCCTAATCCAGTTTACGCTTTTTCAAAACGCATCGCATCGCATCGCATCGCATAAACTTTATTTTTCACATGTCACTCTCCCTTAATTTTCACGTGATCGGCTCTTACCCAATTCGGATCCGCAACCCGAACTTCGATTAACCCGAAATGAAACGCCGAAACCTCCGTTACACAAAGTCACACAAAGAAATCTGACAGAATAATAATTAAACCACAAAATCAATAACTTATTTTTGTGGTTCTAACTTTACAAATCCCGCTCCGAAACCCCCGAAACCTCTAAATTCCCGAATTGGCCTCCCTTTAATTCCCCGCTTTCTGCTCCGCTTTATCTCCGCTTTCTCTCCGCTTTCCGCCCCGCTCCTCCACCATCTGCCCCGCCCGCGCCCCGCAATGTACGCCATGATAGGCGCGCCGAGCGGGCGGCCGGCCAACCTGCAAAACGCCGTCGTTGGCGTCGACCCGCTGCTCATGGGTGACATCCCGCTCGGAATTTACCCCAGAAACGTCACAGATCACAATATTGTGTTCACCCGCGCCGAGGAGGCACTGCAGGAAGCGGAATTCGGCGAAAAGAGTTTCTCGGCAGTAGTAAAGACGTGGCCACGTGAGCATTACGACGATGATTTGAGATTTGTGGATGGGAAATGGCATTCTTTCCGGGTTATTGACGGAGAATACCGAGCAAAAGACGATTTGTACTTGTCGGCAGTGCCTGCCGCTCCGTCCACGGGTTTACAAACGGCGGAAGAGAAGTTAGCTCGGGTTGTCGGTGATTATATTCGCACAAAGACGGCGGGTGATACATTTGTGGTTACCGAAACTGAAAATTCGGGTAATAAAAATCTATCTGTGGTTGATATTTTCCCGTTTCATCCGAATTTTGCCCATTATCACGTGCAGCTGAACCCTTTAGCACCGGGACCATTGCCACAAAGTCATTTAGTATCCGAATGTCTCGGAACGGCTTTAAAATTGGTTCATTGGAGGCGTACAAATGTACAAAAACGTGAACGTAGTTTCCTTCGTACTGCGCCACTTAATACTGCGCCACAGCTAAGCCACCACCCATATTCTCACCCGCGCCACAATTTATTACCCGATTTTTATTCTGCGCCACTTTTTGAAGTCGTAGACGCGGAATTCTGTGCTCGGCTCGCCGAACAACGTGATCGAACCGCTAATTACTATTTTTTCTATACCCAATTCGGTGTTTTCGCTATCAATTGGGCCCGAAACGTCGGAACAAACTCCTCGGCATTACAGCGGACTGTCAGCGGCAATTCAGCCTCGATTCGGCGTATTAGTGGCGGTCCGAAACCGTCTGGAGGCCCGAATTTAGCCGTTTTGAAACGGAACGAACGGAGATCCACAGAAGTGGGGCCAACAGACGTAGAAGATCAATTGGCTTTGCGCGCAACGGCTACAAACACGTCTGTGGCTTCCGCTTTCTCTATAGGTCCTAATACTACCGTAGGCCGTATAATTACCCGCCAAACCACTTCCAGTTCACACAAATCCACCTCAACTTCGGAATTGGGTCCCGGGCCGCATCCGATGCCGAGATTCAACGTTTTGACGGGGAATGTACCGCTTGTGGCTCGGGCTAACGTTTCTGTGTCACATATGTCACGGTTTGCCGAAACTTACTTTGACGGATTCGGCACGGGTCCCGAAAGTTCCGAAAACGGGGGAACGGAAGTAAATGACAATTGTGTAACTTGTGTAGCGCCTTCGGATGATCCTTTCGGCTTATCTGTGGTGTTGGAAGCTGCCGAGACGGCTTCTGCGGCAGTTTCGCGCGTTTCTACCCGAGTTGACCCGCTAGCGGGCCGTCCAACCGAAACTGCGCCACATAAAGGCGGTGGGTTCAATTTTTTAGGCTTTAATTTCAAATCTACGGGTGGCACAGATGGAGATATTGATACAAACGCGAAAAATAGAAATTCAACTCCGCCGTTAGAAGTTCCGATAGATTTCGCGTCTGTGGAACCAAAATTAACAAATAATCGATTCTGTGACGATGAATTACAAATGTTTGTATTTGGCCGAACGCTACAAGTGTTATTAGACGGAAATTCCGTGCCAGTTAAGAATGAATCGATTACGGAATCTTCCGATGGCTCGGAAAAGTTACAAACAGCTATTTCCGATCTTATAAGCTCCTCCCTCGGATCTCGGCACGGGATTGAACAGTTTTTGCGGACTAAAATGAAAGCCGACCCGCTTTTCTCGTATGTATTTGCGAAATCTGCCGATCGGATTTGCTGTATGGACGTCAATAGACAAACTGTCGGAATGCGCATAGTCGATTGGGACGATTCCGCTTCCGAATTACCGTTTGTACCACCTGAACAATTCCGTCGATACGGATTAGGGTATTTGGCATCATCTGGCCACAAATTCAACCCATTCAAATCCTCCTTTTACCGAAACCCGAATAACGGGAATGGGACACAAACTGGTAGTACAAACACGCATGGACCGGGCCGTCTGGATTTATTGCTCGGTTTAGCTACGGGGGAAATTGTGTGGTTAGACGTTTTTGCGGGTCGATTAAGCCGAGTAAACGAACCTCGTAGTACAAACACGTCAAAATCCCGTCCTCTCGGCGAAGAATCCGAAATCGGAACTGGGAAAGCGTGTTTGGCAGTCACATGGGTGCCTCTAATCACAGATTTACCCTTTTGTACACTTCCGGAGTTAAATAACCACATATGGGATCGTACAATTCAAGTTTTTGTAACCGGTAAACGGCTTTTTGCCGCAGGGTTTGCCGACGGCTCGGTTAAAGTGTTTGACGCTTCCGCAGCTAACGGAATTCCCGATAAATCAATACCACAAACACAAACACAAACATCCCGTATATCCCAACAAGCCGACACAGCAGGGAAACGCCATATCCGCATCCGCCGGAGTTTGTACGACACCGCGCGCTCCCCGAATCCCGGCCAATTGCTCGCTTCTTATGACGTGGCAACAGCGGCAGTGACAGCACTACAATTCTCCCCGAACGGGAAGTATCTGCTGATTGCCGACGCGGCCGGGTACCTTCGGATAGTGGATTTTTACCGAGAGGCGGTTTTGCACGTGTTTCGGAGTGTTTATGGCGGCATTTTAAGTGCCGCGTGGTCACCGGATGGTCGGTTTGTGGCTGTTGGTGGACAAGACGATGCTGTAAGTTTGTACGCAATGCCATTCGGCGGAGCTGACCCGAAAGAGAGTTGTAATGTGAGTAAATTATCGGAAATAGTACAAGATCCGCAAGTTCGGCTCATTTGCCGAGGTTTAGGCCACAAATCATGGGTTCGGGATGTTAAATTCGACGAATGGAGATGCGAACTTGCAGAAGAAACTTACCGTCTCGGATCTGTCGGAGACGACGGCCGGCTGTTGCTATGGGAATTTTCCCCGAGATTGATTGCAAAGCCGAAGGGCGGAGCCAGCGCTTCCGGTAGGCGGCGCAGCGAACGAGCTGTTAGCGTGTCTTCCGGGGCTGCGGGGCTTTATGCGGGGATGCTGCGGCCTCAGCATGTTCGGAATGTCAGTTCGCTTTCTGGGTTTGCCGTAGACGACGAACGGGACGACCAAACGGAACCTGACGGAGATTCTCCTGTTTGTGCTTGCCGAGTTCACGATTTAGAGCCACAAGAGAGTATCCCGTTGATTCAGCCGATTTTCAATCAAGCTGTAGCTGCGGACCGGCTGAGTCAGGTGATATTCCATTGTTCTTCTGTGTCTGTGTGCGGGGCTGGCGGGGTAGTTCGGAGTTGGAGTCGGCCGGATATTGAGTGATTGTGGTGGATAGTAGGTATAGTAAATAAGTATAGTGAATGAGTACTACGGGTGTTTACGGAGTGGAATGTGGAGTAAAGTAATGGTATTTGTGTATATATGGAGCGGAAGCGGAAGTGAGCGGAAGTGAGCGGAAGTCAGCGGAAGTCAGCGGAAATGATCGGAACCCGGTTTCCGAGCTTCGGCAGTGTCGAAAACCTCTGTTTTTCCATAGCAGTCGCTTACAAATCTCATAATTCCGCCCTTTCGGCAAATTTCAGTCCCGCTAAGAAATGCCGAGGTGCAAATCCGATATTTTATATTCAGGCACGTGGCCTCCGACTACCGGTTTTGTACCTCTAAAAAAATAACCGAAAAGTGCCGAGGTTAATTAAAAATATTTACTGATTACGTGATCCGAAACAGTTTCAGCTCGGTTATACGCCGTTCACATGCCGAAACTCTATTTGCACCCTTCAATCTATGGCCCCACATTTCGGTAATGTCCACAAATTCAATTTTGTGTAATTATATTAATCGGCACCACAAACTTGGGACTATAAAAACAGCCACCCCGCTGCATCCGATACGATACGCTTATAAGTAAAACAATCAACAAACAGCTCAAATATTCAATTCTGCAGTATCTACTAAAGAATTTACACAGCTGCTTCTCGGATATTTAACACAAATCTCACACAATGGAAAGAGTCTCTCACTTGGCATCGCATTTGACCTCAAGCGCTTCCGGCAAGGAAGCTTTGGTACAAAAGCACCCCGACGACGTGGTTGTCGTTGCCGCTTACCGAACTGCTATTACAAAAGGCCGCAAAGGAGGGTTCAAAGACACTGAAACGATCGAACTGCTCGCTAAACTATTGAAAGGTCTGTTGGAAAAGACTAAAATCGACCCGAAACTCGTGGATGACGTGGCCTGTGGTAACGTGCTCAATATCGGCTCGGGTGTAACGGAACACCGTGCTGCATGCCTGGCAGCGGGTCTGCCGTACACCACGTCTTTCATGGCTATCAACCGTCAATGTGGTTCTGGTTTAATGGCTGTTAATGACATCGCCAATAAGATTTCTGCTGGCCAGATTGATGTCGGCATTGGCTGTGGTGTGGAATCCATGACGAACGCTCCTAAGGGTAATATGGCTGGCAATATGAAGCTGCCTGAGGAATTTTTGCAGAATCCTGAAGTACGGAAATGTGGAATTCCTATGGGCATTACTAATGAGAATATTGCCGAAAAATACAATATCAGCCGTGAAGTTCAGGACAAATTTGCCGCAGCTTCTTATAATAAGGCTGAAAAGGCCCAGAAAACCGGCTTGTTCAAAGAGGAAATCATTCCTATTGAAGTAACTATCAAAGATCAAGACGGAAACGCTAAGAAAGTAGTTGTAGAAAACGATGATGGCATTCGTTACGGTGTTACGGCCGAATCTCTCGGTAAGATTAAACCCGCTTTCAAGAAGGACGGAACAACCTCGGCTGGAAACGCTTCGCAGGTGTCTGACGGCGCTGGTGCTGTGCTGCTTATGCGTCGTTCTGTAGCTGAGAGATATGGGTATACGCCTATTGCTAAATTTGTTGATATGGCATGCGTAGGAGTTCCCCCCGAGATTATGGGGGTTGGCCCAGCGTATGCTATTCCCAAGCTTCTTGAGAAGGTGAATTTGGCAGTTGACGATGTTGATATTTACGAGATTAACGAAGCTTTTGCTGGTCAGGCTATTTTCTGTATTGAAAAAGTGGGGATTGACTATAAGAAGGTGAATCCTAAAGGTGGTGCTATTGCCTTTGGACACCCGTTGGGTGCTACGGGAGCTCGGCAGGTTGCTACGCTTGTTACGGAGCTTAAACGTACTGGTAAGAAGTTTGGAGTTACTAGTATGTGCATGGGAACTGGTATGGGAGCAGCTGCGTTGTTTGTTGCTGAGTAAAAGAGGAAGCTGCTATTGTAGGTGGTGATTTTACGCTTGGCTGTGTACATTCTGTATAGCTTTTGTTTTGTTTTTATGAGAATGAAATGGCATTACTTTGGGATTATTAGTAGGAGGAGGAGAAAGGCTGGGCTAGGGCTGTAGATTTCCATTGAGGATTGTTTGTAGATGTCTGTATAGTAGGTTTAGTGGGTCTGATGGATGTTGTAGGATTATTAGAGGTTTATTCGGCTTTTATTAGGCTTTTCTTACTGCTTTTCTTACTGCTTTTCTTATCATTCTTTTGCTTCTTTCACATCTTCCATATCACACTTTTATATGATTATGTAATCTGAATTATGCTCTTAAGTTAGATTACGTGATCCATTTTTCAATTATTATCTTATTACGTAATCTACAATTCCCTCTAGTTTCTTATTATCTAATCAGAAATATCCCACATGCCGTCTCCCCATTCATTCAACGGAATGAAAATCCGAGCAGCTTTTTATATCAATTTCACACAATTCCACCCTCAATTACCACCTAATCGCCACTAATCTGCCACAAAATACCCGCTACCCGCCTCAAAAGACCCTCGGATATTCTCTAATTCACCACAAAACCTCTTAAAAGCCACCCTTCCGCTCGTTATCTCGGGCCGTTTTCCTTATCTCGGTTCTTTTCCCCCATGAAACCCGCGGTACTTGCAATTGTACTCGTCCGTTTCAACGTCCACACAGGCTATGAACTGGTATGGAGCCGAGGCGACGTTGATCTGACACAAATAGAGTACAAATGCCTGCCCTCTGGGCTCCACGAAACGCCGCAGGACGTCATTTTGTTCACTCACCCTCGGAACCCGTCTGCCGACATCTCGGAACCTCCGCTGTACGGTCTGGCCGTCTTCCAGCAGCACTGCGCCCCGCAGGCATCTTCGGAAGAACCCGCGGGGTCCGTGGACCGAGCGAAAGTACAAATGTACTCCCTCGGGATTCTGGTTGACGTGGAAACTCAGCCTGGAGCTTCGCATCTCGAGTTGGCGGCTTTGTGGGAGTTTACGCCGGTATTGCGCGACCTTCTCGGCGATTTTATGGCCGCCCGAGCCGCAGAAATAGACGGCAGCGGAGGTGCCGAGCCTGGGACCGAGATTCTTCCCGAATTGACTTCCGTAGCTTCCGATCTGTATATACAATTTGAAGAATTTTATTCCGATCCGTATAAATTGCGTCCGGCTGATCCGCCGCATCCGATACTTTCGCTGCCGCATTTGCTACAAAACTACGGGCCTGCGGTGTTCCCGTTGTACAAATTGGGTCTTCTGCGGCAGCCGTTGCTGCTTTTGTCGCACCAGTTGTCTGTACAGGAAGGGTGTGACTTTGTATACTGTTTAAATATGCTTTCGGCATTACCACAAGCCACAATGTCACTTTTGAGGCAGCGGCTGATCCGACGCGGTGTCACCGATGCTGCCGTGCAGTCCCGAGCCGTCGCCGCTCTCTCAACTACTCAGCCGTTGTTTACCGTAGGAGTTACCGATTCGGATAAACTAAAACAAATCGTGAAAGCGGATAAGCCATTTGTGGCATTCACCCGGGACGATATTCTCCTATGTAAACCGGATGTTTTCCGCTACTCCGTTTCCGACGGCAGTTCCGCTGTGCATTGCAGCAACGGAGAAACCATTCGGTACAATCAGCGGGATTTGCGGAAGTTTCTCCTGTTAGCCGACGGGGTCGGCGTAGCTGTGGCGTCCGACGGGTTTGCCGCACACTGCGAGACGGCTTCCTGGGCGCAGGTGGTGCTGAACGGGCTGGCATGGTGGGCCACGGCGGGGGAAGCGGCTAAGCTGCAAGCCGAGGAAGACGAGCTGCTGCTTCCGACGGATCTCGGCTCGGCGAAAGGGGAGACGGAGGTGGCGCTGCTCGGGTATTTCCATGCACACACGACGCGGCTGTTTGAGCGGGTTGCAGCGGTGTTGGACGCGGCAGACGCCGAGACGGAGCAGGAGGGGTTAAGCGGGCCAGATGTGCTGGAAGCTGCTGTGGCGGCAGGCGCAGATGTGGCGCAGGAGGCAGATGTGGCGCAGGAGGCGCAGCCGCTGCAAGGAGATAGAAATAGCAGGGAGGACGAAATTGTAATTGAGTTTGGGGAAATGGCGGAAATGGGGTTGGATCCGGGGAGTAAATTTGATCGGTGGTTTTTGGGTGAATTTGTAAAGCTTTATTTTAGTCGTAGTTGCCGTGTGGGGTATAAAAACGGGTTACTGTGTTGTTTTAATTAGTGGGATGGAGAGGGGAAGAGATAAAGAAAGGTTTTATAAGGAAAGGAAAGAAATGAAAGGAAAGAAATGAAAGGAAAAGAAATGAAACTGATGAGTAGCAGGACAAGGAAATTTGTATTTGTAGGTATTTTTCTACTGCAGAATGTGTATTTTTTGTGCGTGGTGGTTCCGAGGTTGCAGTTGAGCCACAGCTAAGCCACAATTCAGCCACAATTCAGCCACAATTCAGCCACAATTCAGCCACAGCTAAGCCACAGATCATACCAATACTAAATCCTACATAACATGCACTCTGCTGATTTCCCACGGTATTCAGAGACAACCTGGATAAACAGTGAGACTTTCTTCATTCCTAAAGGGCTGTCGGCGTCCGTACGTTCCGAAGAGCCGATAAATCCCTAAAAATGGTCTCAGAAAGCGGCATTCTAACTATGGCTAAACTGTACCTTAGCCGCTTTTCAGCCACATCATATTCAGGTTTCCTAATATCTTAAATTGCAGCTTCTGCATCTCCTACAGTTCTTATGCTTCTCGGCGTTCCCTAACCCGCTAGAAAACAAACTGTGCTGAAAATTGGACCTCTACTGGTTTTGTAAACTGCCGCAACGCTGGCACTGGAAGTTTGTGGATCTCCGAATAGCCCCGCAGGTTGCTGGCTTCCTGGTAGCGGGGAAGTCCGGTAACCACTGCGTCCTATTCGGCATTGATTCGAACCACTAATAGCAGTGATTTAGCAGCAAAATGGGACTTTACGGTTCGTCTGCGGTTGATTTCTTTCAGATAGTACGATTGGATAGTACGATGAGACACTCTATGGGTCCTCTGTATGATTTCTACGTTTCTATGGGATTATAAAACGATGATACTCGTGTAATATTGATATGGAATTCATTTACGGCTGATTAAAATCAGTCAAAAGGTATATATATGAACAGTAAATACAAGTGAGTTTATTCTACAATATGGCCCTTAACTTCGGCTGAGTCGACTCCGCAAAAGAAAGAGTTTTATTCCGGTTTAATCCTGTTTATTCCTGTTTATTCCTGTTTATTCCTGTTTATTCCTGTTTATTCCTGTTTATTCCTGTTTATATATGCTTTGAATCTGTCACAGCCGTTAAGTTAACTGCCTCGGTTACGCGTAGTTGCGCTGGAACGACGCGTCGGGGGAGTTTGATGTTATAGGATCACGTAATCATGGTTTATTGATATCACGTAATCTGGAGCGGGCGTTATAATATTATGTAATCGTAAATTTTACCTCATCGCGTTCCGTCCCGATGAGAGCGATGAAATGGACCGAAATTTCACCGTTTAACGTGCTTTTACTGCTCAAATTGTGATAATAAGTGACTTTTAGAAGTCAAATATTTCAGTATACTGAAATACTGCAACACCGCAGTAGCAAGGAGCCCTGGAAATATTGTAGAAGTGTATAGGACCCATCTTAATTGTAACCGAACCGTAGAAGTAGATATTTCACTGCCATTTCAATTATATAGTACTATCTCGGCCGAGGGATGGGCTGACTCCCTCTATAACTGAGTACAGCTTGTTCTCTGCCGTATATTACATCTGTTTTGCCTAATTTGCTGCTAAACCGGATGCCTTAATACCCATTTGGTATCCCATTATTCCCCTAATTCTCCATTTCCTCTCGGTATTCCCGTTCTTATCATCATTCTTCCACTATTATGTAATATCCACTATTATCAGCACTTCCAGTAACTCATTTCCCCCCACTGCACTTCATTGCCCTGCTTTCTCTACGTATTTCTCCCCATTGAAACTCCTAATCTGCCATTCTACCTGTTCCTACAATCTGTCTAATAATTTATGCCATTATATCATCCATTACTATGCAACCCTGCCTAATTACCTCATTTACTCCAGATTCGGAATTTCTAAATGGAAAAACGGAGTCTGCGTTGAATTCAGCGCCACGTAACCCGTAGAACGCTGCCATTCTTCGTCAAAGCTTCCGTTGCTCGATTCTGGCTGTTCCGATACCGAAAACTCGGCTTTTTCTTCGTCATATCCGCCTGCAGGCTTTCCGACCGGCCTGACACCTCCAGAGACTCCCGTTTCACCTGCCGGACTCACTTCTTGTATAATGTGCGCCGGTCTTGATTGACTTCTGTCTACGCCGAACCCACCAGCCAGCAGCGCTCTTCGAATCCAAGGATTGAGGATCCCAGCAAAGTGGAATTCCACTTCGCGATCTGCATACTGGTTCAGCTGATTTCGAGTATCTACCAGCAGCTGAACCCCTGTAGAGTCAATCGACGTCACAGAACTGAAGTCAAACACAACTGCTCGAAGCACTGGCCGCGTATCCTGCTGAGCAAGCTCTTCTGTAGTGTACTGCGGCATTTTCCTCGGCCCTCGGTCGTTCCACGGTCTTTCCCCGAGCGTTTTATACATTGTGGGTTTCCCGCGACGCGTGACGCGTCGGCATTCGTCTACTAACGCGTCATTCTGGTACGACGCGTTTGGATACGTGAAAGATTCGCAAGGACGGAACACTACGACGCCAGGGGGCGGGGGGTAAACTGGGACAGCCGGGTTGATGTTATTGCGGTTCAGCGGCACCCATACGATTTTAGCCGAGGGCTGAGACTCGCCAGGGGCCAGCGGGACTTCCGAAACGGACACAGAAGAGGAAGCCGAAGACTCCGCTTCTCTTTCTGGGGGTCTTATGTACGACGGATCGAGTACCTGCGCCACATAAGCTCTTCCGAGGAACTGTGGCGCCGGATGAGCAATTTTGAACAGCAAAACAACTGCAGACGCGGCAATGGCAAAATAAATGCCAATCTCAATAGATGTGAAGACTGTAAGCACAATAGCCACTAGGAAAATGCCCGCTTCCAGCGGACTGATCCGCCAGAAGTTTGTAGTAGTTTTATAGCTGGCAATCAAGTCGCCCACAGCATGGATAATGATAGCTGAAAGAGCAGCTTTCGGAATCCAGTAAAAAGCACTCGTAAGAGCGTATAACGCCAGCAGCACAACTCCACCAGTGTAAATTCCAGCCAGCGGAGTTCGCACCCCGCATTTCGCTTTCAAGGCTGAACGAGAGAAAGATCCAGTCGCAGGATAGGCATTAAAAAAAGTTCCTACGAGGTTAGTAACGCCAATAGCAATCAGTTCCTGGTCTGGGACGATTTTATAGTCGTTGATGCGCCCAAAGGACTTCGAAATACTGATATGTTCTAAAAGCAGAACAATTACAGACACTGGGAGTTCCGGGGCGATAGCCGACATGATATTCGGCGGGAAAGTCATCACTCCGACCGATCTCAGCCCCGATGGAACGGTTCTAATGATTTTGATCGGTGTATCTTCCGGATTGCTTCGGCACACTAGCCAGGAGATCAGCGTGGCAAAGATAATCACTACAGCGTTCCGCAGATTCGATAGATAGAAACACCATCTTTCCGCCTTCGGGTACCGCTTCGGAATATACACACACGAGTATTTCCAGATATACAGAACAGCCAGGCAGATCATTCCGAAAGCGGCATTGACGTTGGCCTCTTTCAGATTCCGCAGCGTATTGATAATCACCTTGTATGTGGAATCTCGGGTATTCACGTACTGCGATCCGATGCCCAGCAAAGCCGGCACCTGTCCGGAAACGATATTCAGCGCAGAACCCGTGATGAACCCCATAACAGCGGGCACCGGGATGAACTCCAGGATAAACCCGAGCCGCAGAATGCCGATTCCGGCCGCTATAGCACCACAAAGCAGCGCCAGCACTGTGGCAATCTCAGGGCCCGAGTAGGCTTCCGTTCCGTACTCGTCATACACGTGCTGAATCACTTTTGATACCTGCAAAGACATGACAGCCACTGGGCCGATCGACACGTCTTTCGACGTAGCGAAAAAACAGTAAATAAACACTCCGACAAACGACGAGTACAACCCGTATTCCGCAGGCAATCCGGCCAGCTGTGCGTACGACATCGACTGCGGAACCAGCACGACTCCCACAGTAATACCGGCAATGAGATCCGAGTAGAGCCACACTAAATTGTACCGGTATATCCACGTCACTATAGGGAACAGGGAAATCAGGTACGTTAGAAATCTTTCCAGTGGATGAGACGCGACGTGGCGCAGCCAGTCAAACGTGGAAACGACGGGTTCATTGAATTCCGGCACCAGGAGGGAATCGTAGTGTTCTGTGGAGCCGAGCCGCGGGACCTGTGGCGGGTGTTTGTCGGTAGAAGCTTGCGCAGTGGGGTCAAAGCAGCGGCTGAAGCTGAATTTGTGTCTTTCCGAGCCGACTGTCAGGTTTTCAGGGTAGAAAGGGTAGGAAGAGTGCATTCGGGCCTGGACCGATTTAAAGGAATCCGTGGTTGCGGCCCGGGCGCGGGCTATGCGTTCTGAGAGGGTCATAGGGAGATGAGGGGTTGTGAGGGTTGTGAGGGTTGAAGTTAAGGTCTGAAGGTGAGAGGGAAAGTGAGAGATGAGTTATAGAAAGATATGCAAATGCAGATGCAAATACAAATACAAATACAGACACTAATAGAAATACTAATATAAATGAGAAATCAGTGCAAAGAATGCAAAGAAGATCACAATAGACAATACAGGATGAGCAGGGCAGATAAGAATAAGGCCAGCCAGAGTACAAAGTACGTCACTCAAAAGCTGTAAATGCTATAAAAGCTATTAAAAGCTGCAAATGATGTAAATGCCAGTATTGATTCCCACTCCTAAAGCTTCAGCTGCCACTTATTGCCATCAACTTCCAACTACCTGGAACACACTCTAGTTATAACTACTACAGATAATGGAGCTAGCAGAACGGAAGGAAGGGAAAGTAGCAAAGAGTAGTCAGCACAGACGCAACAAATGCGGTGCAATCACGGGATATGTTCTCACTACAATCTACGAGAATTTTTACCGTACAGGCCAGTTTCGGTCACCGAACTGTGTGAAATAGACAGTTCCAAAGAGTGATCAGCCAGCGATGAGGTTCAATTGCGTCAGAGGGGGAGCCGAAATAGCGGTTTAACAATGCTGTGAGAAAACTACTAATAAATACAACATATTTAACACCAATTCACGCATTTTTAACCACTTTTCCTCTCACTTTTCACTCTTTATTCTCGTCATTTCGATGATGAGAGAAACTCCCACGCCTCATTACGGCATCTGAGTTCCGCTCCGAGAAGGAAATTTTTCACTTATCAGGGTCTCCTCGATACCCAATTGGGACATAAGGTTTGCGAATATGATTGCAAAATTAATCGTGCAAATGTGAAATTTCACGTGATTTTTGTTTGTACAACATAACATCTCCATTTGTGTCCCCATAGTAAAATCACATGAATTCGGCACATCACAAAACCGGGATTTGCAATCCACAAAATCGATGAGACGGCGGGGAACGGAACGAGAACGGCGCCGAAGGGGTTTTGTGATACCTCCGAAGTCGATAAAGTGTGAAAATTTTGCGGAAAAATGTGGGGGAAATCGATGAGATGAGATGAGTTGAGACGGAATAGGATATCACGGTACAATTGAAGTGTGGCTGAATTGTACCGAGCGGCTTTAACCAGGAAGAAGTTGGAGGTGCCGGCGGATGTTTGACGGGATCCGGCGATGTG
Source organism: Sporopachydermia lactativora (assembly GCA_030579575.1). Classification (NCBI taxonomy): domain Eukaryota; kingdom Fungi; phylum Ascomycota; class Sporopachydermiomycetes; order Sporopachydermiales; family Sporopachydermiaceae; genus Sporopachydermia; species Sporopachydermia lactativora. The sequence continues at coordinate 21,804 of JAKTRH010000154.1, forward strand.
CGGGGAATCGGGTCGGTTTTGCGGGCGGGAAAGTTGGAACAGATAAGGTATAGGCAGTTGACGGGATTCCGAATTGTGGCTGATCCGAGCGGAACGGATCGGAGCGGAAAGGTACAAAAGCTATTTGATCCGATAGCCCGTTCTGGCCATTCCGGAGTACTCCGGTTTTATTCCGATGCCTCTAGCGGGAGTTTTAGTGGAAGTTTTAGTCTTGATTGACGCCGTATGAAATGCAAAATGATCCCCGAACCATCAAAATTGCGTTTTTCTGCAGGCCCGCCGGAAGTGTAGAGATCTATAGGAATATATTTTAGTATTTTCGAGATAAGAAAAGCGTAGTTTTGGCTCATCAATATACTATTTTTATCTATATAGCTGTATACCTGAGATTCCCAATTACCAGTTTACGGATAAACCAGAGGATCCGTCGGCTTCCGTATCATTTGTGGAAACGAACGGAACAGACGTGATTTGCTATTGAATTTGCAATTCACCGAGCGGAATTGCGTGTTCTGGGGACCAGAAAGACGGGCTGATGGGGTATCTGTGGTGCCGCGTGGGGGTAAATGGGAAAGACGGGAAGACGGAAAGACGGGAAGACGGGAAGACGGAAAGACGGAAAGACGGAAAGACGGGAAGATGGGAATTACATAGAAAACGGTGTCTCCGTGTATAGTAGATGATTTATATAGATGTTATGCTGTATAAATGGATTAGATTTCTACAGTAAACGGAGTAGAAACCCGTAGAAACCCGCAGGACGATTCAGAGTAGTTTAAGCTGTAGAAATTCGGATATCTGAGAGTTCCGCTCGCTCTATTGTTAATCAGAGGATGGAATACTGGGAATATGGAGAAATAAGAGAGTTGAACTATGAACAAAGTGCTTTTTGTTCCTCGGGAATAATTTCGGTACGGTTCGGCAAACTCGGCACACTCGGCAAACTCGGAAAACTCGGAAACTCGGCCGCAGATCTCCGCCTCTCGGAACAGACAGGAAAGCTGTAAACATCTGATAATCGGAATTTATCAGTTTCCTGTAAATCGGGCATATTCTGCTCGATTCTGAGTTCTCCGTGCCGAAGCCGAGGTTGAAGCCGAAGCCGAAGAGAGAGCCGAAGTAGCCGACGGCGTTCTCAATCGCTCAACTCTTCCGATGAGCTTTTCCCGAAGTCCCATACAATCATATATATATACATGCATTCCACCCTCTTAAAAGAATGAAACCAATCATAAATCCAATCTTCACTGCCTCATCAAGCTGTTTAGAAAAAACAACTATGTGTTCCCCTGAATACTCAGTTATGTATTTATAAACCGAGAAACAGCCTGCCATTTAAAACTCCGAACTTCCCAGTAAACAGCAACAGCAACTATCCAAAGTTCAACCCCTCAAATCCCTTAAATCCACTTAATTCTTCTAAGCTGTTTGTAGACCGAAAATGCTGCCAGATCCGTAGTCAGGGCAATTGCCGTTCCGAAAGTCCGAGCTGTGCCCGCGGAACGTCCAAAGTCCAACGTGGAACTTGGAACTTGGAACTTGGAAACCTGTAAAGTCCACAGCAGCAACCACAGCGGCAGCAAAGAGCTGTTGATAATTCTGCTAGTGCCTGATAATTCTGATAATTCTGGTAGTTCCTGTTATACCATTCTAGCTGGGATATGATTAAGCAAATAGTAAAAGCAGAATTCTCCATAGTTAATTCATTTGTAGGCTGCTTTCCAGAGTAAGAACGTGAGGAAATCCACATCGTTTATACACTGGAAAGTTAAGTCAAAGATTCTTATAGTAGTGGTTTCATTATTATCATTCCAAGAGATCGTTTACTTCATTCTTTCGAACGGATCTGAGGACTTCTGTTTCTACTACGATATTCCAGGATTAAATGATGCATAAATGATAGAGAAATGATTCAGAACTCACAGAAAAACTACCTAGAAATTCCAGGAAATAGCCAGAAAAGGCTGGGAACTGCCAGTATGTAGCAGAAATTCATTCTATGCTGTGCGATTTTCATTTAAAGAAAGCACCATTAAGCATCCGGAAACCCTGAAAGTCTTACGGGGGCCATAAAGGGATACTCAGGTTCCGAGAATTGAGCTTGACAAGCATCTCGGATGTCCCGACAGTCCGGGGGTGAATTCCGTGGAACTTCCGGAGAATCGCTGATTAGAGCAGAGGGGTTTCAAGCGAGAAATGTGGAGAAATGGAGATCAATGTGTGAGTTATCCAAGAAGAAGGTAGATAAGAAGATGGTAGGTAAGATCAAGGAGAAGAGTTTAATTGATGTTTGGATAGGCAGAAAGAATAGAGAAGTTAATGAGTGTTAGCTAAAGAAGAAAAGGTATTATGAATGGAAAGGATAGAAAGGATAGAAAGAATGGAAAGGATAGAAAGAATAGAAAGGATAGAAAGGATAGAAAGGATAGAAACAACAGAAACAATAGAAACAATAGAAACAATAGAAACAATAGAAACAATAGAAACAATAGAAACAATAGAAACAATAGAAACAATAGAAACAATAGAAACAATAGAAACAATAGAAACAATAGAAACAATAGAAACAATAGAAACAATAGAAACAATAGAAACAATAGCAAGGATAGACACATTATCCTGTCACATACTCTGCTACTCTACTACAGTCACTACCATAGTTCGGCTAGACTTCCGAAACGTCAGATCCCCACAACTACCCCTCTTACCCCTCATATCCCTCTCCATTTAGGGATTTCTGGAAATAAACCTTGCCAAATGCCCAGTTTGCTTGTAAAATACAATCAGTTCCTCTTGTATCCCACTTTCAACGGAAATACTCCACATTTCGGTCCCCAAATCTCGTCAAATCTCCGTCGTAGGGAGTCCTGATTTCCTCCCATTTAATAAATTGAAACTCACCGATTCTCATCGTAATATTCCATACAAACCTCCTGTAAATAACACAACCAAAAGCCGATTATACCACCCCAGATAGATCCAGCTTAGTTTCTCATATTCTAACCTACTTAGTAATAATCCATAAGCCGAAATACGGCTATTTGATGAGTAAATATAATCGCTTCTCTGCTGTTTACAGCGATATATAGCACATTTGTAGTCTGCGGGATACTCGGAAGGGTCAATAACGGCACTGTGAGCACTTAAATGGGATCCAGAGAGTTCTGGCAATCCTGGTAATCCTGGTAACCCCGAGTACGTTGTAGAGATAAATACTTCCGAGTTTTCGGCGTTTATGCTTCCGTTATTCCCTCTGATTTGTGGACTATTCGGCATACTCTGACGCTTCCGACGACACAGCGGGTCTTCGGACTTTGCGGAGATGAAACTCGGATATTCGGTGTTCACAGGCTTCAGCCACAATCGCAGGTTTCCCACAGGTTCCACGGAATCATCGGAAGTTCCGGTATCTTCGGTGAATTTAGAATCTTGCGCCTTTTCCTCAGTTTCCGCCAATAGATTTCTCGGCAGTTTTATCCGCTTTCAGTCCTGCTGTTTGTGTACCGACTTTCCCGCTTTGTCTCTCGGCTCATCCGCTGGCTGTTCCGCTGGCTGCGCCACAGTTACTTCGGCATTCGTTCCTATTTTCGGCACTACGTTCCGCATTGCTCAGCCTTCCGGGCTTCCGAATTTGGAATTCCATCTACGCCACAAGAAACTTCAGCCACAATCGGAAAAGTAACCGATTTAAAGCAGTAAAACTTCCACCAGTCAAAGTAGTAGTATGAAAGATGGGATTAACGGAGCCAAACTACAGCATTTATATAGTGAATTAAGATACTCGGAATATGTATTTTCCTGCTTCTTCCAGCCGATATGCTGGTATTTTGTGTGATAAAGTTAAATACCCGAGCGCGGAGTTCGGATAACTTCGGGAGCACAAAAAGGCTTTGTGGAGGGCCAAAGAGCTGTTTGTGACGGGTATTGCAAAGTTTGGGGTATTTTATATAATTTTTGTGGATTTTATCTCGGATTTCGGATCAAATTTAACTTCAATTCGGTCCGAACGTTCCGCAAAAAGGAAGCAGTTTTGGCATTACCAGCAATTTGTTTCTACAGAGTTTTCCGTCCGTTTTCCGTCCGTTTTCCGTCCGTTTTCCGTCCGTTTTCCTTTAGTATGATTATTCCAAGCTTTAAACCCAGGATTACCGCAAGTTAGCCTGTGACGGGAAACAATTATCCGAACCAGCGGGCCGAACCGGAGGGCGGAATTCCAAAAATGCCGAGGATATCCCGTGAGATGCGTTATCCATCGGAAGAGATATCGGATATATACGGAGAAGAATGCCTGTTATTCGGTGGAATCGGATGTTATCGTCAGTTGCGAATAGAATGTGCTTTTAATTACAGCTTACGCTATCAGATCCGAGCCGAGAGATATTTTAGTATTGAAGATTCGGAAGTTTTGGTCGGTTTCTCCGCTTTTGTGGGTTTTCGGGTTAGTGAACTTCTGATTTTGAGACTTACCGACTTTGTGGTCTTTCAATTTGTGAAATATCGGCTTACTTCGCCACTTCTCGGCTTCTCAGCTTTGTGACACTTCGGCGTTGTGGTTTTCCAGTTTTGTAAAATCTCGGCTTCTCAACTTTGTGGATGATTAATTTTGTGGATTTCCACCTTTCCGACTTTGCCGATTTCTAAATTCTCGGCTTCTCGGCTTCTCGGCTCTTCAAATTTGTGGATCCTCCGCATTTCTATTTTTGTGACTTCTCTATTTTTGTGGCTTTTCCGCTTTTGTGGCTTGCCCCTTTTTGTGCCCTTTCCTCCCCAATTTTCGGCTTTCCTTTCCGATTCTCCCATCCCTCATTTCTTCTTAATTATAACCCCCGGCCCGAAACCAACTGGCGCTTTCTTCTTCACTGTGATTGTAACCTTTTTCGGTTCCGACGGCCCCGACGGCTCTGCCGGCTCGTCGTCGCTGCTGTCGTCGGAATAACCGGCTAAAAGCACTGGTTTTTGTATCACATCTGCCACAGATTTCTGCTTTATTTGTGTAACTTCGGAACATTTTTGTGGTTTATTATGTACCACAAACAAATTTCCTAACTCTCTACCCGTTTGTAACCTCCGAGATTTATTCCGGAAAGCCTGCCGAGCCGCTTCCGCGTCTGCCGCTTCCGCTTCCGCTTCCTGCTGCCTCGCTATCCTACTAAGAATCTCCTCAGCATCCCCCAACTCTCCTACAGTGGTTTTCTGATCCCTACGAGCATTTAAAAGCTGGATTTCGTCTAATTCCTCGGCTTCCGCTTCTTCTCGCTGCCTTTCGGCTAATTTTTCCTCTAATTTAGCTAAAACATCCTTATCATTTCTACTATCGTCTCCGTTTAAAGCTGCCTGTTCTTCGGCTTCCGCTTTTTCTAATCTCTCCATTATTTCCTCCATAGTTTCCGGTTTCTCGTCTTGTGTTTGTGAAACTTTCGGATCATAATTCCGAACAGCCCCAAATTCAGTTTTGTAATCAGAAGTTTTCGGATCGGTTCGGAACCTTATTTCGCCGGAACAACGCGGACATCGGATATAAAAACGGAAGATTTTAACCCCTAAATACCGATCTCCGGTATCCTCCTTCCGAGCATTGAATTTGCGGCTTTTATAAATATATTCTCCGCATGCTGTGCACCGCATAGAGAACGGCGCCATTAGCCGAACTGTCGGGAGTGTATTTGTGCCATTTTTCTTTAATTTCTTCCGTTTGCCGATCTTTGACGGGTCGAAATCCGGCGGATAGTATTTGCTGATGACTTTGCGTTCCGACATGGAGGGAAGCGGAAGAAAAGCGGAAGAAAAGCGGAAGAGAACGGAAGAGAACGGAAGAAAAGCGGAACGGAAGCGGAAAGAAAGCGGAAAGAAAGCGGAAAGAAAACGGAAGTGATTTAAATTGCCGAACGGAAATTCCGGAGATCCAGCGGGAAAATAACGGAAAATAACGGAAAATAACTGGAAATAATGTGATAAAAATTCGTATATTATGAAGGATTATTTTCTCCATAATTTTCACATGCTGGAGAAGAATGAAAATTGTGTGGGAAGGCAAATACGGAAATGATAAGTGGGACGGGGTGGCATCGTTTCCGGAATTCAAATAGCGGAGATTGGATAGGTTATGAGCTTTGACACCCCTGATATGGGACGCTTGCATGCTTTGCTTAGTATAGGCGATAGAGAGAAAACCCTTGGTGTTCAGGTACTCTATTGTGCTCTGCTATAACCATTAAGTTATTCTTGGCTGCTTATTTAGTTGTTATTCATCATATAAAAGAGTTATATCGGGGTTTCAGCACCAGTGGGCCACACCATATTTAAGGATAGCGTAATCACATAATTGGGGGTTAGTAAATTTGAGATCGCCGAGATTTCGGGGAATTAAGTGTATATTGTGATTATGTAATCGTTATTAGGGTAAAGGCTCGGGTATCGGATCGGATCGGATGATAGACGTTGTATTCGCAATTTATGGGATTTTTATAGGCGATATAAGCTGTTTGGCTGTTCTTAAAAGATGATACTTTACTTGGTTTCAATTTCAGGCCTTGGAATTGGGTGGTTTCGGCAAATGGGACTATTCGGAAAGAACAGGAGCAAATTCTCAGATGCATATACACCAGGGCTGTTGCAAAAACCAAAAAATCTAGTTCATGAACTGCAAAAACTAAATCTCGATTTTTACAGCAACAACTGGTTTCTGCACTGAAAACTTGCAAAAACCAGTTTTTGCTGCATAAA
>JAKTRH010000155.1:0-27566 GCA_030579575.1 Sporopachydermia lactativora
AATGCGGATATTAACCCTTTTATATTGTTTTACCCTCGTTATTCTTTTGTTCTCCGTTGTTTTCTGATTGGCCAGTGTTTAAGGCTCTTTTCTGTTTATGTAATCTTACGTTCTTATTCTCCTGAACTTCACGTCTCACCTCAAAATTTCCACTCCTCGAGATCGCCCATCACCATTTCAGCGTAAAGCGAATCTTTCACTGATATTGAAGTAGATAAAAGTCAATAAAAAGTGGTAAAATACTCCATATATAAGCTTCTGAGCATTCTATATTACACCAGAGTGCTTATAGGAACTTCCATATCCAGCAGGCACCCGAGATTTACCCGTTATAGCTGTTTGAGCACATCTTTCCATAAGCACATTTTTTTATACAATATCTGAACAATGTTAACGAGACATTTCAGAGTCAGCAATGGAATGCTGGGTTCTTTGAGGGCAAATCCTCTATTTCTAACCCGTGTAGGACTCACAAGAGTCGCTGGAATGGCTACGGAAACCCCCAAGACAAACAAACCTATGGTTGTAAATCATGAACTGCCTGATCCTGAAGCAGAGCAAAGAAAATCTCGTTTAAGGCTTGGAGCATTCGCTGTTATAATGACGATTACACTATTAGGAACTTTCAACTATGAGAAGCAAAGCTCACCTGTTATTATCTCTACTATGTACACACTGCGTCGAAGTCCTAAAGCTCACGAGATTTTAGGAGATAATATCTCGTTTAAGAGTGCTGTTCCATGGATTAGAGGTCCTATTCAGCATGTGAAGGGATACGTTGATATCGAGTTTGATGTGAAAGGCGACAAAGCGACTGGTGTTGTGCGGTTGAAGGCTGACAGGGAGAACAGGCAGTCAGAGTTTATGATTCATGAGTGGTCTCTGACGTCTAATGATAAGGTGTATGATTTGCTTGAGGAGAGTGATGCAGTTAATGTTATGCCTAAGCCTGCAAGGAAGGATACATCTGGGGTTTGATGGAGTTTGAGATGCAGAGAGTTGAGTTTTGTATGTAAATAGATGAATTTGTAGTATGCAATAGGATTTGGAGTTTACAGGTAAGGAAAAGAGAGATGAATAAGAGAGAAGAGAGAAGAGGGAAGAGAGAGAAAGGGGGGGAAGAATAAAGAGAAAATAAATTAGATAAACGAGAGTTATACGAGAATTATACGAGAAGTAATCTTGATAGTAAATAATCAGGGTATTCTTCCTTATTTTGAATTAGAATTCTGAATTAGTTTATTCAGACTTTCAACATTTTTACTCCTTTGAGGTCTAGATGAGATAAATTCCCATATACTTGGAAAGAGAAGTGTAAAAGTGTTCTCGAAATTGCTTATGATGAAAGGGATACTCAACTGCAAGCTTGTGATTGCTGGCTAATTATATGGAGTGAACCATAGAAGTCGGTAAACGGAAGTAAGAAGTATGGAAAAAAGGGTATTTAAGTATTTATTATTTATCATGTATTTTTTATTATCAATTGTCAATTATCAGCCTCAGAATGAGGGAAGATCACCATACTTACTACATTAATTCAGAGATTTCTCCCTCTCAAACACCCTGTAGAAAGTATAGCAGATCTTCTTCCTCTAAAGCGTATAGCACAGGAAAAAATTACATTATTTATAAAGAGTATGATACAGCCTCCTCTTCTAAAGACTATAATACAACTTCTTCCTATACCCAGAAACCTACTGCAACCCCAGTTTACCGAAATCTAACAAATAGTAACCAATAGAAGAGAGTATGCGACTCCAATAATATCAAATACCAATAAACTAATAAAGTAATAAGATCAGTCGATTTCCAGGAGTATGAAACTTGAACTCTGTGATAATCTTTCTTCTCTGTTTACCTCTATTCTTTGCAGCACATATTCCCATAATCAAACTGTTCTAGTTATCGCTTCCACTACTCATAAACAGGGCAAAATACTGTAGAAAGACGATCTCAACTCTTTAATAGACACCGAGAGTAAGATAAATTGTATAAACTGCTCTATAAACATCGTTGAGCTTGTCAATAAATATACAGACTATGAATACGGGTATTAACAGGAGTATTACTGGGTATAAATTCCATTGTATAGGTATATATATGCAATCAAGGGTATCAATAACACAGCTAGAGCGCATCAGAGTATTCCTGATACTCAATCTATAAGCTTTGCTCTGGTAAACAACAGTGATAGTAGTATTCATCCTATCATTGTTCAAGGGTCAATCAGAACAAGCATGGGTATCACACTAAGCAACAGGGGTATTATTAGCAGAGAAAACGTTTGTAAATTAAGCACATCATTTGCAAACCTTTTCGTCTTTAGCTTTTCAGCTGAAGAAACCATACGAGGTTCTGGAGATGGCCTCAGATTCCCATTAGCTAAAGCCTGTGAAGGAACTCTTTGAGGCGTAGGACCAGCTGACATAGCTATATCTTCTAATCCTAAACCGTTCAAGATGAGTCTTAAAAGATCACCTACTCCACTACCAACACCTAGACTATCTTGGATTAGAGAAGAGAAGTTGTTTGTAGATAATGATGAAGTTGACTGGGTTGTGAGATTATGAGTCATAGTAGTAGTTGCAGTAGTAATTGAGGACAGAGTATTGGATGTCGTACAGTCGTCATCAACGTCTTCATCATCTTCACAGTCGTCATCTTCAACTTCATCTTCACAGTCTTCGTCATCGTCTTCATCGTCATCACAATCGTCATTATGATCATCCTCATCGTCATCACAATCATCCTGTTGCACATCCTCACCCTCTTCATCACAGTCATCATTATCATCACTACTTGCACCATCTTCCTCCTCTTCTTCACACTCCTCTTCATCAGTCTTCTCATCTTCCTCACAATCATCGTCTACAGTGTTTTCCTCAGTTTCTTCCTCATCACAATCTTCTTCATAATCAATCAAATCATCACAATCAGTAGTATTTGGATCAACTGCTGTTGTTGTATGTGTAGTGACTTCTGTGATAGTTGGAAATTCGATATCGCCTTTACCTTTCAGACTGTGAATAAGAGATTGTAGAAATCTGACATCTGTGAGCAGAGAGGAGACAAAACTCGATTTATCAATATACGGGCGGTCATTTGGGCCAAATATTTTAGACAGTTTTGAGGCCATCACCTTCTTAGGATCAGGAAGCTTTGTTACAGTTGTTGTCATCGATACAGTAATCATATCATCATCGTCATCGTCATCACAATCCTCATCATCGCCGTTATCATCGCTGTCATCATCACAATCTTCGTTTAAATTCTGATCCCATTCATCTTCACAGTCTTCGTCTTCAGGGTGTTTTTCTTCCCATTCTTCTTCTACGTCTTCTGATTCTTCTTCCTCTTTACTATCTTTATCCTTTGGTTTCTTCCATTTCGATGGCTTGGAGGGTTTATGAAACTTACCTTTTAGATTAAATAGTTTATCTTTGCCCTTATCAATCAGTTGAGAGATATCTCGCTTCTGCAGTAAATGATTCTCCTCACTATCTTCCAGTATTTCCTCCATTGCAATGTCGTCAATACTGCGATTCTCACTAATAGAATCTGTCACTGAGCTATCATCCTTAACTATATCATCCTTCACTATACTATCACTTACTATATTATTCCCTGCTATACTTTGAGCACGCAACAGCTCATCATTGAAACCATACGATGCTGATAATACTTCTTTAGCAGTATTCAAACCGTACTCCTGGTGCTGCTGCACTTCCTGTAAACCTCCCAGTCTTTCAGACTCTTCAATTCTCTCAACGCTAGGAGATTCCAAGATATCAGAACTCTTATCAAAACTCATATCTGAGAATTCCTCAGTCTGTGAGATCAAATTACTTCCTACAGCAACTATTTCCAGGCTCGTGACAGGAATAGGAACAAGAGTTGTCCTGTTCCCATATCGGAAGGATTTAGAGCCCATTCTCCTGACAGTAGCAGGTTTCACTCCTCCTACAGTTCCTCCTATATCCTGTCCTACAGCTCCTTTTTCGGCATATTGTTGCCATGATCTATACATATTATCAGACACTGCAAGAGCCAATAGCCTTTGTAGTCTCATTACGACAGCTTCACGGTGAACTTCAACTTGGGAAACATCTTCCGTAGCACTGGGCCGAAAGATTTCAGAACTGCTTGGAACCTGGAAGCTATAGCTGCTAACCGCTGAAATACTACTTGAGTTTTGATAGATGGGAGAGGGTGAGATCCACGTCGATAACTGTGGAATCACCCAAGAACCGTTAGAAAGAGTAATTGAGTAATGAGATGAAGATACGGGTGATGATAGGTATTCGGAGGTGAGATACGAAATTGAGAAATTGTTACCATTATCTGTAGTATAATTTTCCTCATCCTCTTCTTCTTCTTTTCCTTCTGAGTCTTTCTCTTCATTTCCTACATCTGCGATTGTCTCAGTATTTTCCCAGGAACTGCTTTCGGATGAATCTTCTATGAGTTCATCAGTAAATTCTTCATATTCATACTCCTTTTCTGCACCATCTGTTTCTGTTTCATCGTCCAGACAATCAGGATCATCTGTAGGCTGTTCAATATGATTAGTAGAGACAAGTGAAAGAACTGAGGAACTCTGTATACCATCAGAGTCATCAGAGTTGTTCTCTGGACAATCAGGATCATCTATGGGTTCTTCAGAGATAGAAGTATAATCTTCTAAACACTCTGATGTTTCTTCTACAACTTCCGAGTCATCTGAAGTTTCATCAGAACAGTCTGAATCGTCTAAAGTTTCATCAGAACAGTCTGAGTCATCAGTAGAGTCTTCAGAGATCCATTGCTGATCAGAATTCCTATCTGGGTTGGTCACTGCTTCAGTGATGGTCTCAGTAGCTACATTATGATGATGATGATGTTCAGTTTCGGTTTCAGTTTCAGTTTTTGTTACGATAGCTTTTTCTGTGTTCGTTCTCGTTGTTACGATGATTACTGTTTGCTTTCGAATTTGAGTCTGTGGTTTCATAATAATCTTCGTAGAAGGTTTAACTTCAGTTGTAGTTGTTGTGCTTATTTTAGTTGTACCTGAAAGCTTTGTACTTATCTTAGTCTCAGTTTCCGTCTCAGTTTCTGTCTCAGTTTCAACCTCAAACTCCAGTTCAATCTCCGTTTCAGTTTCAGTTTCTGTTACCGTTTCTACCTCAGTCTCAGTCTCGCATTCAATCTCAGTCTCTGTTACTGTATTATCCACTTCACTCGTAGTTACTATCGTCTTAGTAGTGGTTACTCTAATATCATTATACTTAAGTTTATGGCTTCCTGTCTCATCAACGTTCCCCGAGGGAACTTTGGACTGGTCAGGACTGTTATTTTCATAATTAGTGGAATTTCGTAATACGTATTTACTTTTTCTGTCACTTGAATCGTGATCATCAGGGAGATCTCCTGAATCAAGTAGATCATCATCACAATCATCATCATCATCATTCTTCTCCTCCTCCTCATCCTCATCGTCACACTCTTCCTTATACCTCTCATCTTCCTCCTCCTCATCGTCACAATCTTCCGTATGAGATTCCTTATCGCAATCTTCTCCTACATCTACTGACATTTCAGAACCCCCATCGTCTAAAACTTCCTCCAAGTTACCATTATCATCCTCTTCATACTGTTCAGAGGTTCCCAAACTATCTTCCTCATCATCCTCATTATCGACAGCTTCCTCTGTATTATTACAGTCACAGTCGTCTTCCTGAGAAGACTCGCAATTTTGTAAATAAAGATCTTCTGGGGTGCTATGATTTTCATCAACATTGGATGATGTTTCTACGTTTTGATATGTAGTTACTGGTTTGCCTTTAATCTCATTTTCCGTTAGATTATCATATCCATCTTCGTCTTCTCCATCGTCTTCATCTTCATCTTCATCTTCATCTCTATCTTCATCTTCAACCTCATCAACTACGACTTCTTCATACATTTCCTCTACTACATCATCTACTATTTCCTCCTCCTCCTCCTCCTCCTCCTCCTCTGAATACAATATATCTAACAAACTCTCAATATCATCTTCATCAACCTCCAACTCGTAGTCCTCAATGTCCTGCGCTGCTGCAAAAAATGGCCACCTACGAGTAAAACCCCCATTATTTCCTCCTTCAGCGATTGGCCTGTCTCTCGCAGTATCCCACAGATCAGCCAACAAGTCATACAAAGGCTAATATGTTAACAATTTACTTTCCTTCTACCAGCTACATACATCAGCGTTAGTATCTGGTGATTATCTTACGGGAACGTCTATCCATCGTAAACAACAACGAGATACCGCTAATTTCTCAAAAAGGCATTCGTCGGTTGTGCAACCTTGAAATTGCTGCTCCGTTTCAGCAATACAGGCCTGAAATGGTGTATTCTATACAAAATTACGGTTGTTAGCTTTCGGATTGAGCTTATCTTACGCCTATCATGCCATATTACGACATGAAAATAACGAGTAATCATACAAACAAGTGCTCTTGCCCCTCGGAAATCTCAACGCCCGTCAAACTACTGCAATCGGCAAACCGCTGGAATGCCACATCCTGAGATGAGATGCCTAAAAACTCCAGCAAATCAAATCTCTGATTTACGGTATCAGCCCAAACCCCAGGTGACCAGCCATTTTCAGGAAACGCCAAGTTTAGAAAAACTCCGCAGACGACTGCAAACCCCGCTAGATGCCACCACCCGCGCCAGACCCATCGGCTGTTTTCCGATCTTTGTTTTGATCTCATTGAATAGTATGAAGCAATGAGAAACCTGATGCGATTTACCGGTCGCAAATCCGGGTATATCTTGAAGTGAATATTCTGTAAACTAGAAATGCCCTGTTATTCGGCCCGCATAGTCCTTGGAACAGGCAAAATCCTTCTGAAAAAGCGGATAATCAACGGAGAAACGGCGGGAAATCGGCGGTAAATAAGCGGAACTGAGCGGGAAATCATCGCTTGAGCCACAAACTGTGTTAACACAAACTGATTAGAATTAAAACCGCTTCCCAAAAGGGTAATCGAAATCAAAATAAGGTTTGCGCTAATGCATGCACTCATATAAACTATAACCTAAATGTAACATTGCGTCTCATCTCCTCGAGGCGATTATGAACGGGTGATTACAGAGGAAACCGAAAAAATTCGGCAGTTTGGTAGGACTTTGGCATCTATTGAGATATCAAAAGAGCAGCTAAGCGGCAATTAGCACAGTTATAGCGGAAGATTTGCATGGCTGTGGATGCTCGGTGGTAAATCAGATTGTATAGGAGAGAAATTACTGTACAGTAGGTAGATCAGTAGATAACTGTCTAATCAACGCATTACCTGCTTCTTCTCAGTTTAAATACGTCATTCTGCGCTATGGGAGCTTCTGCTTGGTTCTCAACATCTCCAGTTACACCTATGATATATTGTGTTTGCTACTACCCGAGGGTTTTGCCCTCATTCCCGGTGAGCTCCTAGAAATACGTAATCTGTACTTCAGCTGATAGAGAAAAACACTATTAAGTTTTCACGTTGCCCTCTTCCTACTCCTTCTCCCTGTCCCTCATATCTAACGAATCTACTCTTTCCATCCTATCTGTCCTCTCCATCCTCTCACTTCTCTCACCGTTCCGTTTCTTCCGTGCCCTTTTCGACTCCAACTCATGCCATTCACCCGTCAAACCGTGCAGAAAATCCAATGGCTCCTGCTCAAACTTCTCAAAATACGGATGGTTCAAAGCCTCTCGGCATCCAAGCCGATCTCTAGGATTTAACCTCAAAAACTTGGCCGCTAAATCAGCTGCTTCCTCAGGTAAACCTGCACTAACCTCCTTCCACCGGCCCACACCGTCTGTAGCAGGTTGTAGCAGATTAAACCATGGCAGAGTTCTCGCACCGGGCCATCGGGAAACATCCGGACCCCCCATTATTTCAAATACCAATTCGAGCTGTTCAATCTCATTTTGGCCTTGAAATATTGGTTTCCGAGTAAACAATTCAACGAACAGACACCCTACGCCCCACGCATCTACTTCTGTACCATACCGAGTTTCTCCAAGGAGTAATTCCGGTGGACGGTACCACAAAGTGATTACCCTATTTGTATACTCTTCTAATTGACCCGCTACTTCTGGCCTCATTTTCCTAGCTAAGCCGAAATCTGTAATCTTTAATTCCCCAGTATTGCTTACTAGTATATTCGACGCTTTGATATCTCTATGCAACACCCTTTGCTCGTGTATATAACTCATTCCTTCTACAAGCTGTTTAGCCATATTGGCCACGTGCCCGGGCCGAAGCCGGATATGCGGATGACTGAGTAATCCAGCTAAATCGTGGCCACAGTATTCCAAAACCATAAAAGTAGCTCCTCCTTCTACCATCATCTCTAGGAGTGCTACGATATTCCTGTGGCTCAGCGCTTGCAGTAGGGAAACTTCCCGCAGAGCTGTAATTGGGAATCCGTCTCTTTCGTAGTCTAAACGGAGTTTCTTGAGAGCTACTAATTCTCCTGTACGAGGATTACAAGCTTTATATACTTTCCCGTAAGTTCCCTCGCCGACCTGCGCCACCCGTTGATAAGGCGATGAGGCTCGGAGTTCGGCTAGTATTGCTGTACATTCTGGGCTGGATTTTTTAAACTGTGGCGCAGCAGGGAGGGAATTCGGTTCAGAACCTACGGAACCTATGGAACCCACGGGGCCGCTCCGGGGTTTTTTGAGCGGCCGGAGCGAAAAATTCATTTTGGATCTGTCGGCAAAATCTGCATGTGAAGGTTTCGTCGGCAGAGAAGCTGTTACGACTTCTGTGGCTTCGTGCCGTCGTCTTTTATCCCGTGGCTCACGTGGTGGACTGTGACGCAAATCTCGGCTCGGCATTCCTCGGAATTTGTCCCGATCTCGCGGGTCGGGGTTTCTGTTTGTGTTCATTTCCGACGGCCCGCTGGTTTCAAATGGCCGATTAGGCCTGCGGGGCATATCTGGCACATCCGTTCGGGACCATTTAGTATTGGAATCTCTGTTTCCCGAGTCACGCTGTTTTCCTCTGCGGCCATGGCGGGATCTGTTTTTGCGGTGGTTGTCATTTGCGGGGTGATCATTATTGTGGCGATTCCGATATTGTGGTTCATTCCCGGAATCTTCCCAATTCCGATGATTTCGGTCTCGCCGTCCGTCTGCTTGGTTTCGGCTCATTTCCAGCAGATGCGGTTGGAAGGATAGGAAGGGCAGAGTGGCTTTCCGGGATATTTGCAAACTCACGGACGTTTTAGGGGTTGATTGGGGGACCTATGACTGCCTTATTAGTGGTAAGAAAGGTCCAGAGAGCCATTTGAATGCTCCGTTGTTCGACGGAAAACATTTGAAAGCTGAATGGAATGTTTTAGCCCTGGAAGGGAGGGAGACGCCATGTGTATATAACGATGACGTAAGCTTGATAATATAGTAAGCTGTGCGGTTGGATAGCTAGAAGAGTAGAAGATAAGCGGAGGCAGAATAGCGAGGAAAAAGGGGATAAAAATAAGGCAGATAGAGGATTATACGATGTATCGATGTTAAATTGTTAGTAATCACTAAAGGTCGTTGTAGTACTGTCTAGGGTAGAGATACTGGTTCAGTTAGATGTGTGAGTGATTGGCAGGCAGTTGTCCTGGATTCTTCGTGCCGAGAGCCGCTGAAACAGGTGATTGCTTCACAGGCAGGAAAATCCTTATATATATGTCGTATACAGCCTCATAAGACACGTTTAGAGCTTCAACCACGGGCGTTGGAAATGATTCATTGTGTGAGACTTGCGACCTTATCTCTATTACGTAATCTAATAAACCCATATCTGCAACTACATGTGGCCTCATGCACTAATTTCGTAAACTGTAAATCCACGCCAACCTTATTTCGAGCCGAAAACTCTGACGAGAACTAAAAAATTGATAATTCACTACCACGGAACGGTTCTTTTCAATACGAATTTATCTCTAAATCTAATCGCAAGATAATCTACTCATGGCATCCTTTGTTATTCTCTTTTCCACCCGTCAGCTTTCTTTTCCTGATCTCCAAACAGATTATTAGTTGATATCTGTTTCTCTTCAATCGAAATATTAGGGAAATTATACTAAAATACTATCGAATAGCTCAAATTCACTTGTATACCTGCAGCCACTTTGCCCTTCACTCTCCCCGAGTCACAGGGAAGTCACAATCCCTTCATACATCGTTCTTATCTATTCAATGAGCGCCTATCATTTTCAAGCCACTTCTACTCTAATTTCACCTATTCTACCATTTCACTACTTCGCTATTCCACAGATTCCACCTACTAGGCTCCACTAGGCCCGTATTTGCCATACTTTCCCCGCTTTTTCCCACACCTTCCTGTTTACACCTCAATCTATCAGATTCCTGTATTCCTGGATCCCACAGTAGTAGGCCTACACACGCTATACTACCATCACTTCTTCACTCCAATATTAGAATAGAGGAAAACACCCGTAAACACCAACACAGTCCCGACAATGATCCCCATAGAAATAGGATTACCAAAGAAGTAAATACTCAACAGCAAAGATACAAACTTCCGTACATTCAGCACAATCATCAGCGTCAAAGCAGACGTATTACCAGCCAAATTGTTCACACCACGAACACATGCGTACTGAGTGAAAGCATTGAGAACCAAATTAAAGAAACTCTTAGACCAAGAGATAATCGGTACACCCAATATAGCTAACGTAAGCTTCGGCTCATCGTTCCAAACTTCCCAAAACTCGGACCAGATAGCCGGGCCGATAAGCAGAAACATCGGCAAAGACAGGAAATGCATATAAAAGAGGTTTTCTTTCCAGTGTTTGCCGTAAATTCGGTAAGTTTGTTCTACGTACAGAGCCATAATAGAAGTTAAAACAGCACTCAAAAACAAAATCCCAATACCAAGAAAGTACAGGAAATCAGCGGAAAACCCACCTTTCTCTGGGTCAGCTGCTGGCCTCTCAGCCTCTGTTTTACTAGAAGCAATAGTTGCCATAATAACTCCTACAGTTAACAAAAATGCAGCGAAAACCTGTCGAACTGTGAATTTTTTACCGACAAACACCCCCACCAGCATTGTAGTCACTGCACCAGACGATCTAAAGATGATATGTAAAGGAACAGAGATATGGAAGGCAAATACACAGTTATTTAGTACGGAAGTGATAAAGAAAAGAGTAACATTGACCATCCATCTCTTAATTGGCACCTTCGGCTTGCGGATAAACAGAAACCCGTTTCTATCAAAGAAATAAATGTATCCTTCCACGGCTACAAATACAAATTGAACAAAAGTAATCAGATTTCCTGCTGAGGGCACTTTCTTTACTATAGCTTCTAAAGTAAAGATAGAAGAACAGCAACCACCAAATACCAGAGAGAAAACCAGAATCCATTCAGCTAGAGAAGCCTGAAATGCGGCTCCCACAGTACCGGAAGCAGCTGGCCCATTTTCAGCCGGTTTTTCCCCATTTGAAGCTGCCAAAGTCGACAGTTCAATGTCTTTTTCCTCTTCGCGTTCCGACATTGCGGTTGAATTATTCCCGTTGAGAGTCCGGGTAGTTTCTGGGTGATTTCCGATATTCGCCGGCTGGAAGAGTGAGCTGTGGAGTACTCAATAAACGGGATTTCGACTGTTTTGCTGTTAAAATAACCAGAACGCGGAACAGCGGAAGAAGAAGGCAGAACACGAAAATACGAAAATCCGAAAATACGAAAATACGCTAGAAAATGTGGACCTGATTATCTGGACAGATAATTTTCGTGTTTCCGGACAGGCTGAAGGGGCTGTCCGGGAGCGTAGATAGAAGTAGATAGGAAGAGAAGAGGGGGAATGCGGGGAATAGTGGAGTGAGTATTTACAAAGATGTATTACTGTGTATAGGTATGTGTTTATATATGTATATATCTGTGAGCTGTGGTCGCTGTTGTAGCTGTTGTAGCTGTGGGAACAGCGTGGGTGAACTGTTCGTTCCTTGACACATCATCGTGTCCGTTCCTGCATGCGCTCCTGCAGCCGAAACGCCGGTGGCTCAGATAGATAGACAGCTACTGTATTGGGAGAAGGTGCGGATATACATTCTAGATTAGGAACAGTGCATAGTAAACCTTCATATTGCTTGTAACGTGCGTTAATTAGCAAAACCGGATAAACGATGACGTGATCAGAAATTACTATCTTCTCGCCTATTGGGAAGGGTTGCAGAGTGCAGGGTGGATGTGGATGTGGATGTGAATATCTACAAGAATGCCTACTCGGTGTGGTTTATTGGGCACTTAAATGGGGTGCCGAAAAGTGCAGGGACAATGCCATGCTGGAATTGTGAGTTTCTGGCTTTCTGTAATCGGTAAACAGAGTGTCTGTATTGCATGAACATCCTATAGCTATTACAGATTACATAATCCTTTATTATTACTCACCATCATTTTTATCATTTACCGATCACGTCAACATTATCCTATCAGCTCCGACCATCCCCTTCCGGCCGCTTTCTTCCTATCGACATCCGAGAGGCGAACAGCCATACAAAGGACGTTCAACAGACGTTTGAACAGCAGGAAAACCCCTACCGGCGATCAAACTTCGGTTCTAGAAGATATTTGTGGTCTTGAGTGTGAACGGACTCCTGCTTAGTGACATTTCCTGGCGTTGAACTGAGTAACCCACTGATTTGGTAACTGTTTCTCATGTTTACCCCACATCTTGATAGATAACTGAAGAATTGGTAAATTCGAGTCGGAAATTCGGCATTTTCATGGAGTTCATTGTTCGGCTTTCATAGTTTGGGTCTCAATACTGAAAGTGTTTGATTTTCAGCTTATTTAGAGCCTTAAATACCTCAGAAGGAACTGTCTCAAATCCCACACCTTTATTGAACCTCGCAGTAATCCAGCAGTTCATACCGTTTTTTCCCTTATTTTCCCTGGAAATTCTGACATTCCCTCTTTTCCCTCTTCTCTCTCTTTACCCTCTTTCCCCAAAATGTCTCCTTCCAGCTCCGAAGACTCGGAAAACCCCGAAAGAACCTTCCCAGACCCCCTCGGACTCCTAGAAAGACTCAGAGCTCGCCACGCACGTATCGACACAGACGAGACAACAGCAGAGGCTTTTGACCTTATAAGCGGCTACTACGACGTCCACCAGGTGTACGGATGGTCTCGGCTTTTTGCCGATGAGGACGAAAGGCCCTACGGGTACTTTGATGGAGATTCAGGGCAGGAATTCGATGACGATGAAGACGACGAGGACTATGACGTGCATATGGACGAGGAACAGGACGAAGATGAAGAAGATGAAGGAGAAGACGACGACGAAGATGCGGAAGACGGCGAAGAGGATGAAGACGACATAGGAGAAGATGAAGACGATGACGATGATGATGAAGAAGATGAAGACTATGAAGAAGATGAGGACGATGACGAAATCGGTGAAGCGGAAACGTTTAGAATAATGAGCGAAATCTACCGCGGGACAGCTGCGGCAAACGCTGCGATTCCAGGAGGTTTATCCCAATATGGCGGCAATATTGACGACTCTTCAGACTCTGGAATAGAAGATCGGCCTCAGGAAATGGAAATACCTGATAGATCTGATAGATCTCCTGATATAGACACTTGGGCAGTAAATAGATTAATTCCACAGTTTAATGTCCGTGCTGGGGTGATTGGATGGCAACGTCGGGTGCAGAAAACAGGGAAAACAGTCCTGCCGTCTCATGAGATCCGACGGGTGACCCGACAGAGCCAGTCCGATGCTTTGGCGCGGATTCTTGCCGCAGGAACTTTCGGAGATCCCATTGAACCTCCGAAACAGTCCAAAGAGTCCACAGAATCCTCTGATCCCCGTAAAAGACGCCATATGCGTTTCAACCGTAGTTTACCAGCTCTACAGCTCCGTAAAGCCCTTACACCCACAGCAGGTTGCTATACAGCAGACTGGCATTTGCCCAGCGGGACTGGTAACCTCCATACCGGGTTTGACCCGTCGCCAGGCCGTGTCTGCCATACCTACGATGCTCCAGTGTACAATGTGGGGTTTTCCCGTTCTGGCCGTCTGCTATTTGCAGGCTGCCAGGACTCTCTGGTCCACGTTTTGGAGCGCAGCTCGACTGACCCTCGCGGGTATCAGCCACACGCTCTATTCCAGGTCCCTGTTCACCGCTGGACGCTGACTGCGACGTGTATGAGCCCCACGGAGGATCTATTGGCTGCTGCGTCGCTGACGCCACATGTGGCGTTGTTCCCAATGCGGGAAGGACCCTTTGACGACCCTGAGCCGACTATAATCGATGTTACGGGCCGAGCCGAACGCCACGGGCTGCGCCACGCCAACTTCCGGGTATACAGTTTAGCTTTTTCGCCGAGCGGAGCTGAGCTGGCGGCTGCTACGGCGGGGAAACGGCATCCTTCTGTGTATATTGTCGGTGTAGAGCAGGGAAAGCCGATTGCTGAGCTGAAAAGCGGGCACGGTACTTATGATATCAATGCTGTAGTGTATGCTGACCCGCTGACTCCTTCACTAGTAGTTTCTGGTGGCGACGACGCCACAGTTCGGCTGTGGGACTTACGGACCCGCGGAGAACCTGTAGGATCTTTCCTGGGCCATACAGAAGGAGTCTCGGGATTGGATGTCACCGATGACGGAGGGTTTGTGCTTTCCAACGGAAAAGACGGCCGGGCGTTGCTATGGGACCGACGGCGAATGTACACGGGACGCGGTCCGAGAATTGCTCGGCATGCGACTAGTACGCTGAGATCCGGCGGCGGGTACCTGCAGGCTTTGGTTCTGCCGCGGGAGCCACGGGAACATCCATATAGCAACGCTTTGGCGACGTATAGAGGGCATCAGGTGTCCCGGACGTTGATTAGAGCGAAATTTTCGCCCAGGGAGACGACAGGACAGCGGTATATCTGTTCTGGTGGCGGAGATGGCGTAGCCACAGTGTGGCACGTTGACGGGCGGGTTGTGGCTCGGCTCGGAACTTCAGGGCGGGGCGAAGGAGCTGCTGAGTGTGTGAGGGATGTGGCGTGGGCGCCGCAGGGAATGAGGATAGTTACCGCTTGCTGGACGGATTATGGCGGGTCGCTGGTGTCGTATGAGTGTAATGCGAAGTAGGGGAATATATATAGGCTGTGGAAGTATGGGTTGGGTAGGTGGGGTAGGTAATGGGCAACAATGGGGGAAATAGTAGGGAATAGTGGGGGAATAGTGAGGGAATAGTGGGGTATTCTGTGATGGCATAGAATGAAGTGAAAGAGCGATGGCAGAATGGGTGGTATGGGAACGGATGCTGGATGGATAGGATGGATAGGATGAACAGAACAGAGAGGAACAGAACGATGGATAAGAACATATAACGAACGAGGTCAACAATGAGAATATCTACTATACCATATATCGAAGTCGTTGTGCACTTTCAGATTGCTGCTGTTGTAGACAGGTAAATTGAGCAACATTGTCTCCTTGATGTGGAAAACAGAAACTTGTTGTGACACACTTGCCCCATTTTACGAGCAGTTCAATGCATAGCTACGCAAATCGTCCCATCCATAGAGAAACAGAGAAATCACGCCAAAGGTTGGCTAGCCGAGACTACCTCCATCACAGAGCCCATTACCACGTAATATTACACCCCACTACCACATAATCACATCAATAACCCCAAAATAGCCAACGTTTAACGCCAGCAACACCAGCCAGCCCCTCAACCCACCAGCTTTTCCCTTCCATTCCCTTCACTTCCCTTCACTTCCCTTCACTTCCCTTCAATTCCAGCAATTTTTCACTCATACAAATGAACTTTTTGTCCCAAAACAGGTCTACACCCACTCTTTTTTATGATTACCTAATCGGACGCGTCGGCCCGATTATCAAAACGGCATATCGGCAACTCCCTCGGCACCTCCTGCGACTTTCCGTCCCGTCCAACAGCCGGAAAAACATCCCTCTGAACAGCCCCGGCAACTGCTTGCATACCCAAAGATCTCCCCAAGAACTATGAGACTCTCCCCTGCCATTCTGGCGCCCCTGGCGCTCACTGTACAACTGGTATCCGCGTCCAAAGGGGATAAACTCATTCAATTCAAGAACTGCGTCAAGAATTGTATCTCTGTGACGTGCCCTGAAGAATATGAAAGCTCTAAGATCTATGCCAAGCTGCTCCCGAAAGGCGAACACGGGATCCCGCAAATAGACCCGGAAGATCAGCTCCCTTTCGACTCTTTACCCCTGCCATGGCATTTACAGACTCTACAATGGTCTTGCGAGGATAACTGCGACTATCAGTGCCAATGGTACGTCACAGAGGACCGCATACAGGAGGGGGAGTCTGTAGTACAGTTCCACGGGAAATGGCCGTTCATCAGGATAGCCGGGATTCAGGAACCTGCGTCATTTGTATTCTCTCTGTTGAACTTCCTTGCTCACTATAGAGGGTTCCAAAGACTCCGTGGGCTGAAACGGCCGTTCCCTGGAACGGAAACGGAAGACGAATTGATGCTGTGGTACTATAAGGCTACAGCTGTGGTCACTATGAATGCGTGGGTTTGGTCTACGGTGTTCCATGCTCGGGATTTTACGATAACTGAGAGGCTAGACTATTTCTCGGCTGGACTGACAGTTCTATGGGGTTTGGTCATTGCTGTTATCAGGTGGAAAAGGCTGTATACTCCTGAGAATACTCTCAAGCGATATATGGTGTTGCTGACTGCTGTAGGGATGTATGCGTACCATGTGATTCGGCTGTGTAATGATTGGAACTATACGTATAATATGACGGCTAATGTAGTTGTAGCTATTTTGCAGAATATTGCATGGACCTGCTTGTGTTTTGAGAACTACAGGAGTATGAAGGCGGGTGCTGTAGTGACGGGGCTGCCTGTGGGCAGTAAATATGCAATTTTGAATAGTTTGACTAACGTTGAGTGGTCATTATTCCCTCTGGGGCTGCTTCTGTCTGTTACTTTGGGGATGGGGTTGGAATTGTTTGATTTTCCGCCTTGGTGGTTTACTTTTGATGCTCATAGCCTGTGGCATTTAGCTACTGTCGTTCCTGGGTATCTGTTTTACGAGTGGATGGTTTGGGACTATAAGTTTATGATGTATAAAAGAGGTCGGATAGAGTAGGGAGGAGGAGAAGAGAAGGGAGAGTGGAAAGAATAGGAGATAATAAAGATGTAGAAGATAGAAAAGTGCGAATAGGACAGCTGTAGGATTTCCGTCTTGGAACTTTTGGGGGTTATATGGTATTTTGGCATTTGGAACATCTATGGAGTGTCAGCTTAATGGTTTGGGTGCGGCAAAGGGAGTTTAGCCGATAATTCAGACGGTTTATTGGGGAAATGACGGAGAAGTTCTCGGAATCCTCGGTGATTTTGATCCGATATTCCGATTATTCGATTAGATAAACAGTAATTAGCTCTCAATTATACTGAGCATTGAAGACTCATAAAATACATTAAAATGGCTGATTTGAAGGGAATAAATAAATCCCAGTTGACCAAAAACAGGTTTATGAACCGTCATATTGGGCGCGGGAACGGGTGCGGAACGCAGGGCGTGAAAAGTGCGTAAACGATGATAGCAAAGCGGAGAATACACTATGAGGAACCGAGCAGAAATTCCGAGATCACTGCGGCTTACCCAAGTAAGCAAACGATGGAGGTTACGGAAGTTACGGAAGTTATGGAATTTACAAAGCTTTCAAGAAGACTCTCCGAGCATTTTGAAGGGTTGTTCCCCTTAATAATGAGCAAAGCAATCAACTTATTTCCCATCCAAATCTCATTTTGAACTATTATTTGCCATATTCCATTTCCCTTCCTATTTAATAATATTATACAGTCATTATACGCAAAAAAATCAAGCCATTGACTTGAATTCCGCTCTAATAGCTTTGAAAAACCGAAGAAGATTCCGAGTTTGATTCAATTCTAAGAGAATCTCTTGTAACTTCTCACTAGGGATCTGCGGATTACTGTATGGCACATTGTAGTCATAACAGGATAAATCGAGGTCGAATTCAAACACTTTGCCGTGATTTATGTTGTCGATATTACAGAATTGGAATCTCAGCAGATCAACTGATGATCCACCAATAATACGTAAACCTAACAAACGTTCATACATTTCTAACTGTGGGACGTTTTTCTCGTGATTTGCCCTTAAAGCTGCTTTCCTTTCTAAATTTTCTTGCTGTTTTTGCTTGATTTTAGCAAGTAATTGCTCCATTTGTTCACTCAATTCTTCTTTACTGTGAACCATTTCATTCTTTTTCCCACTCAAAGTCTCAATTTGTAATCTGGCCCGAGCAATCTCCTGCTCATCCCTAACAATCTCTTTATTCTGTTCGTCTTCCTTCTTAGCGTAAAGCTCAATTTGATTGATAAGACTTCTACAGGTATCTTCGTTCGCTGCTAATTGTTCTTGTACTGTGCTAACTGAGTCCATAACGGTCTGGCGCTGCCGCGTAAGAAACGTATCAAAAACATCAATAAAGGCTTCCATCCGTGCTTTTACTGGGTCGAATTCTAGCAGGGATTTATCAACAGCTGAGGCCAATGGCTCACTGGGGACGACCCCGGGGGCAGCAAATGTGCTAGTCATGAGTGAAACGGGGTAAATACGGGGAAATTCGAGTGTATTTGAAGGGTAAACGTTTTCAATAGTTGGAAAATACAGGATAAGCAGCAGATTTGCTGAGAAATGCTTGGAATACGCTGTTTTATCTGTGAAGAATGATGGATAATTCGTATCCGAGCATCGGAAGTAGGAGAATATGATTGTCGTTTTAGGCAGGTAGTAAACAGAAGATGTAGAGGCATTTAAATATGACGTGAACAGAAAGCCAGGGGTTGATAAAGACTACATGTAAAATTAAACCGGCAGGAAACGTGCATAGTGAGTCTAACTTTAATACAAGACCTCGAAAATCTAAAATTACCATTGTAATGGAATTTTTGTCATGAAATGAGGCTAAATGATTCTAAATCTCGTCACCTGGGGTGTCAACGGTGTACTTTTATGCATACTACTTGCCGAGGAGGCCTCGTTGTGTCAGCTGAGTGAATTTCACACTGTCTACGGTCATATCTTTATAGCGTAATATCCCTCGTCTGCTGGATGTACAGTCAGCACTCACTGCTTCCAATCAGCGAGCAGATTAACACTTGCAACCTCCGACAAGCTTCGGAATACTGCTGCCTCGCGAAGACGAGCAATTCCGGCCTCTGATGGCCTTTTTCTCCACTTCACTTCTCCACTTCTCCCACTTCTCCACCTGTTTCACACACTGCGTCTCACTGCAGATCCGAGCCTCAGCCTTCGGCCTTTCTCTGAGCACTCCGCCATCAACCAAAGGATACGAAAATACCACTCAAATAGCTATAATACACACAAATAGAACCACTATACCACAATTTCTGCCATAAAATCCTCCGAAAACCCACTCTTAACCCACTTTCCCGCCGCTTTTCCCGCTTTCCCTGCTTCCTCCATCATCTTTCACTTCATCCTTTCCATATCACATAATCACAAATACCTCACATCTCCACCTAACAAACCTAACAAAAAATACGTTTGTTTACCGGGCCGTCCGGCATTGCAGTGACGAAACCTGCGGGATGCGCCGAAAGACGCAGTTGAAACTCGGCAAACTCGGGAGAATCACTAAAATAACCCCGTTGTTCACACAAATACAACTAAGGAGTTTATAGCTTTCATACCTGGCTGTTTATACTGAAGAAGTGGCTTGCTTGTGGCTGCAAATCACTATTTCCCGGTTCTGATCTTTTCTCGGGGTTTTTTCTTTCTTTCTTTTCAAGAAATTGTGGCACAACTGCTGCGCCACATTTGAGATTAAACTTTCGGCTTTTCATACCCACGGAATGGCTTCCGTTATGTCACAAATGCCCCTGCCGCCTCTCGGCACCCCTCGGCCCGAAACTGACGACTGCCTCGGCCCACTTTCAAGCCGTCACGGCTCAATAACTACTCAAACAACCCGAAATCTATACACCAGCAACTATCAAACTGCCATGGACTCTCGGCGTTCTAACAGCATTTCCGCTGGGATGCTCGGAACGGAACGCGCTTCCATTTCCGGCCCACCGACTCCTGCTACTAAAAGCCCCCGCCAATCCCGTTCAAATACTGTAAGCTCAACCCGTAACCCTACAGGGCCCAACGATCGTATCCGTTTGCTCACGTTTAACACGTGGGGGTTGAAATACATTTCACATAAACGGGAACTTCGGCTCCGAGCTATTGCCGATAGAATTGCTCAAAATCACTATTTGTACGATATTATAGCATTACAGGAAGTATGGGTGAAAGCGGATTGGGAGTATTTTATTGCTAAATGCGGACAACATTTCCCGCATCATCGGCTATTTTATTCCGGTATTATTTCCGGCCCAGGACTCGCAGTTTTATCCAGATGGCCTATAGAATCTAGTTTTTTATATAGATTCCCTATAAACGGGAGACCTTCAGCTTTTTTCCGTGGTGATTGGTACGTTGGGAAATCTGCTTCCATTTCCGTTATTTCCCATCCGAATCCTTCCGTTCCGCCCATTGCCTTGTTAAATGCTCATATGCACGCACCTTACGGTACTGGAGATGCGGCATACACGTGCCATAGATCAGCTCAAGCTTGGGATTTTGCTCGTATTGCGAAATTACTAGCAGATTCTGGTAAATTGACTATAATAGTAGGAGATTTGAATTCCACACCAGGAAGTTTTGCTCATAGATTGTTCTCACGTGTAGCGCACTTATCAGATGCTTGGGTAGATCGTCACGGGCCTTTTGACTATAGTGAAGTTGGAAATCTCGGCCCGGAAGATCAAGTAAGCCGAGCTGGATGCACGTGCGACTCGGTACTGAATACTTACCGAGCGCAGCGGCATATGACGGAAGCTAAACGGTTGGATTACGTGTTTTACGATTCTCGTAAAGCTTCCGTAGAAGATGCCCGAGTTTCTTTTACCAATCCAATTCCGGGACTCGGATCTTATTCGGATCATTTTGCGCTTGTAGCTGAACTGAAAGTTGGGCAGGCAGCGGGTAGAAATACGCCAGGAGAGGAAGAAATGAGAGAAGAGATATTAGATACTGAAAAGCTATATAATGATTTATTAGAATTGATACAGGAATACCGGGAGACGTCACTGCGGCAGCGGAAGTACCGAACATGGCATTTCTATGCGTCAGCAGCGGCAGTGGGCGGATTAACAGTTGGGAATTATTTTGCTTCTCGTGGGGGGCGTAGTTGGTTGTCGTTTATATTTGTATTTTTGATTATGTCGGTTGGGATTACTGGTGTAGTGGATTTGATGATTGGGCAGTTATTTGGGAGAGGAGAGTGGAGGAATTTGATGGAATTTGAAGCGGAAGTTGAGTTGGCGAAGGAAGCATTGGAGAGAAGGAGGAGGGAATTGAAATTGCAGTAAAAAGAATGAAAAGAGTGAAAAGAGTGAAAAGAGTAAAAAGGAGTGAAAAGAAGGTAGAGATAAGATATAGAAAGGATTTAGTGAGATTGCTGAGTGATTGGAAGGATGGAATTAATGATTGTTGAGATTTGATGGCTTGGATGCTTGGATACAAGGGATAATTAAATTGACGTACTGTAGTCGTTTGGCGAGTTTAGTGAAAAGCTAATGAATAATATTGTAATTGGAACTGAATTGTAATTTGAGAGGAGAGGAAGAAAGGAGTGAACAGAAGATATAAAAGTGGATACAAATTACCTGGAGAATTGTATGATTAATACAGGCTATAAAAGAATCACAAATGGTATGAACAGATGAAAAATGAACACCATGAAGAATACTAATTAAAAGGTTGACGGGTATTAATGAGAGAGGAGTGACAAACGGAATAACCCGAAAGTTGAAGGAAACTCTTTTGGTATCTGAAATGCTGACCGAACCGAAGAAGGACGGACAATGCTGTTTCCTAATAGCTTTCTGGTAGTTTAGTTACTCATATTTGTCGTAAGAGTTGAGTATATGAGATATTTTTCAGAGATTCTCTACTCCTTGTTTGGCATTTTCAAGTCGCTTGAGTTAATATATATATTTATCTGCATATTGCTTTATTTCCCTTATTTCTAATTAATGAGATAAACAGCTTGAAATTTCTGTCAATTCTGACCCAAGCAGCCTATTGAGAATACCATTTATATATACGCTTTATATCACATTATATACCTCCGCTACTAGGAAAAGGGAGTAATTATTCCCTGTAGAATGAAAGGTATCGTCCGTTTATTCGGTTCCGATTATTCCCTTTTTCCCGTTTCCTATTAAATGCGGGTTCGAGAGTGCGGAATTCTGTTCCTGTGTTAACAGCAATAGAATATGAGGCTTGACAAAGATTCCGAAGCCGAGTCTGATTCCAATTTGCGCTTCCGATTCTCTTCCGATCCGCTTTCGATCCTCTTCCGAGCCGCTTCCGAAGAGTGGTATCCGAGAGGAGACCCGAGGTAAGCAGACCCGCTGTCCCATAACAGGGGCACTTTGTACCGTACTATGAGCATGAAAATATGAATTCATCACTGAAAAGCAGTAAAACCTGCCTCTCAACCGTTCTTAAACACATTCAAAGTACCTTTAGTCTACTACTAAAACCAATCATCATCATAAAAGCCCCGAAAACCCTTTGCTACACCTGTTTTCTCTATCCTCTCCATGCCTCTCTCTTCATCCAATATCCCCCCATGAGACTCCCATTCGGGAAATACACATCACATGACGCTCACCTTCCCTTTATGGCACCGATAAACACCGGCTTCTCGCGACGGAACGCGGAGTTCGGAACGGCACAAAGTACCAAGTTTTGCGCCACAAAGTACCATATTTAGCATTTCAAATCTCGGAATCGGATACAGATAATACCACAAACTCGGGTAATCATACTATAAACCCTACGAACCCTATCGAAGACTTTATAAAGCTGATTTCCATACTGTGGAACGCGTCCCTCATAAAGAATCTACTCTCAGACTTCGGCATTCCGCTTTCTCAGCTTCGGAGCCTCGGAATCTCGGAATATCGGAACCTTAAAATCTCGGAACACAAATACTGGAAACCCCGCTTCCCCTCCCCCATGAATAAACCGTCATCGGAACTTGACGAGGAAACTCTCGCATTATTGGACCTCGCTTGGGATCAAATCGATACAAATCACACCGGCGTGGTGCCCTGCCGTCGGTTTATGGACGTTGTCGATACGTTAGAAGATGTTTTATCACTGAAAAGGTATAAATTAGTATCACAACACCTAAGAAGGGACTCCTTTATTACTAATATTACTACTAAATACCCAAATGATCTTATTAGTAAACAAGAATTCGCAAATATATACTCCAAATTAACTTCCGAGACTCTTTCCGATAGCCTGAAACCTTATAAAGATGCCAGGTTTGCCCAGTTAGTTGATTTAGATTTAGAAAGTGCTGGTGATGCTTTAATTACAAATTCAAATATGCCATTCCGATCCTCTGCCCTGGCGGCTTCCACGCCGCTGGAACGGCCACAGCTTATTGGAGATGCCGAGTCGCCGTCTTCCGAGCGGCAGCTGCGTATAGAACAGCGGAGCCGGCGTTCTGGCCGGTTTAGTGGCTCGGAGAGAGCCGGAACTCTCCAAATTGGCCGAAATAGCGGAAATTCAGCTGGAAATTCAGCTGGAAGTTCAGCTGGAAACTCCGCTGGAAACTCCGCTGGTGTGCCAGTTACTGGGCAAGGAGTATCCCGTAGTACTGCGCTGCTTGAGCAGAGACTCCAGGCGCTTCAGAGTAGAGATAAGTATGTAAATAATCCCATTTCCTCAACAGGACCTTCGGGATCTTCGGGATCTTCGGGTCCTTTGGCCCCCTCGGCTCTTCCGCCGGCGAAGGATTTCCGTATAGGGTCGAATGCGTCACTGGAGACGGAAATCTCGCTTATCCGACGAGATTTTGACGATTTGCTAAGACGTCATTTTGCTTTAGAAGCACAAACAGAAGATTTGCGTACCGAACTGGATCGGAAGACTTCCGAATACCGAGAATTAGCTAAACGGTACGTTTCGGCAGTCAAAAACAGTCCTTTGGACACATTGGACTCTGTAGTGTCGGATCAAGCCGAGATAATCACCCGTTTACAGGCTTTACTAGAGAAACGAACGCGGCTTCAACAACAACAGGAAGCGGAATTACAAAAACAGCGGGCCTTGGCGAAAGCCGTTAGACGGGGCAGCGGGTCGGCGGATGTTCCGTTAGGGATTCAAGTTGGCCCGTTGAAAGTTACTGGAGTATTGAATCTTTTAGTATTGTGTTTACTGGGAGTTGTGTTTGCGTTTATTCTTTATACTGATGTGGCGCAGATTGTGGCTAAGCAGGCGGCATTTGCTCCGATAGCGGCTCGGCTTCGGCTTAGAAGTGGCAAAGCTGCTGTTTTAGTGGCACGGCCGGTGTTTAATAAATCAGGGAAACCACCGTTTAAACCGTTGGAATTGCTAGACAGTTGGGTACGACGGAATGCGCTGAGGAAGTTACAGGGGGAGGGGTATAATATACCGGAAGCTGTAATGAATTTAGCGGGGTAAGTAGTGATGGTATGGTGATAATATAGGGATAATATGAGATGAAAGGAATACCAGAAGATGGGGGGTTCCTTGGATTATAGGAATAAGAAATAAGGATGTAGGTACTAGAAATTTTCCTGATTCCGGATTTGAGCCTTTCTTTTGGTATATTTCTATTATATGTTGAGTTGTATTGAGGGTAGTTTGCATAGTGGGATGGGAATAAAGAAGGATATAAGGGTATTGAGAGGAATGAGAGGAATGAGAGGAATGAGAGGAATGAGAGAACAAAGAAGTGTTATATCTATAGATATGTTTAAGCTACTGATGGTCGATTGGTTAAATATATCTATAAATATAGCAGGCTGTTAATATATTAGACGGGGAGGATGGGGAAGAGAAAAATATATTGTATAAATCTTGGAATGGCTATCAGAGCTGTTTTTACTTACAATATCATTCTATGACTTGTAAATTAATGCCCATTTTGACAGAAAATCCACTCTGATCTTCTAGTATATGGGCTGTGTCACTTATTTTTCCTTCTATCTATCTATCCATCTTAACTGTCAGCAAATTCTTCATTTATATTATCATTTCAATCCATTCCCATCACTGCAGTTGCTCATTTCTTTGAATCTCATATTAATCCTACTAATTCCTGATTTCCAATTTCTAGTTTCTATTTTTTGACAGCAGACTGTTTCATCCGTTTCACCCAATTTCGCTGCACTTCTAGCATGATATCTGTAACCATTCCTTTCTTTCTTCTTTCCTACGCTTTCTGAGAATCCATTTACTCATTCCCCTATTCATCACACATTCGTCTCACACCTTCACTACTTCACATCCTTTTACATCCTTTTACATCCTTTTACATCCTTTTACATCCTTTTACATCCTTTTACATCCTTTTACATCCTTTTACATCCTTTTACATCCTCTTACATCCTCTTACATTCTCCTCACCGTTCCTTGACTACCTCTTCATTTCCTGTATACCCCATAGAATGCATTAGTCGATCTATCTATATTTTACCTGCTCTCGGCATTTATCCTTTTGACATCCCACTTCCCACTCCCGCTGTTTCTCATAGCACCAAAGATCAACGGCTCCTTCACCACTACAATTTCCGTCTCCCCTGCCTCGGAAGTCCTTCAAATCCGAGATTTCCGCCGCAGGTCGCTAAAACCCCGTTATATCTGCCTCCGAGCCTCCGAGGTTAGCATTCCGGCCCGCAAAGCCAGCTTTTCAACTTATATACGCCAATTACTGAGCTACAAGCAATTGGAAGACCCACACAGATACCCGAGGGATCTGCCATTTTTTATCCCATTGTATTATTGGATGGAATTGATATTATCCAGCTTCCGGAGAAACAGGAATGTTCAAAAACCCACCCGCTCCGCCATATTTCCGGTTTACAGGGTGGGATTTTGCTTACTTTTGCCTTAGTCTTGCCTTAGTTTTGCCTTTGAATGTTCGGTGTTCCTGCTGTTTTGGTTCTTCAGTACTGTGCTGCTAGCCAGATAGCGTATATCCAGCTGTTAAATCGGAGTTAATCACATATTTAGCCCTTCGGCTCTTCGGCCCGCCGTCGTTTCCGTGCCTCAGCCTTCGGTATCTCTGAGCCCCCAGCCAGGTATTTACGCTTCCCGTTCCCTTCCGCTACACTAAACTCTCCGCCAACTCTTCAATCCCGTACCGCTCTAAGAGCTTCCGTCCAGTTATATTAACATATACAGATTCTAACGATCCACCAGCATAACTACCCAAATCATACGGATCTTTCCCCTCCTGTAAAGACGGCGGGGAAATCCGGCAGAACATCACCGGCAGAGATGTGGCGTCCATTTGCATGATAGCTTGTCGGGTAAGGCCGGAAGGAGCAGCTAAAACAAGCAGAGCAAAGTCTCTTTCGGAAGAACCGGCTGAATTGAAATCTCCGATCCCGGAAAGTTCTCGGATCAGCCGAGCGTTGACGTTGGAAGCAATGCATTTGCACTGTACAAGCACGGGGATACTCGGAGATAATAGCCCGGATTCCGGGGTATCCCCAGAGGATAAGGAGAGATCCGAGGCAATTGACTGTTCTAAGGCTTCCGAGGGTTCCGAGAGTTCCGAGGTATCCCGGACTGGAAGGTCAGATGTATTACTATTCTGGCCATTTTGAGTAATATTCTCCGAGGAATCCGATTCTTTCCGGGCCGAAGCTCCTATATTCGGCATAGACAGCCCGGTAAGCCGAGATTGTACTTCCCTTATATAGATAGTCCCGCGGAGATCCACGCCGTTGTCAAAGGCTCCGCCACAACGGAGAATGTGGCGCACGGGGAAACGGGTGGCAAGTTCCCGCTGAGTGAGGTATTCATAGAGAGTTCCTCGGAATACGGAACTTGTAGTTGATTTCTTGCCGGATTTCACATGCTTCAGATAGGATGTGGCGTCATTGTGGCGTATTTGCGAGCCAGAGACGGCGTAGAAACGGATACAGTTTACCGTGGTGTGGCTGAGGGGTTTCAGGTAGCTCTGGTGGCGCAGGGAATGTGGCGAATGAGGAAAATGTGGCTGATAGGCTGAGATCCCTGTTGAACGGGTCGTCCGACTGATCAGTGTTGGCAGTTCGGCTAATATAGGCCGCATTAGTGGGGTGTGGCGTATGCAGAGTGGAATTGTGGCGTAGCAGTATGCGAGTTAATCCTCTGCAACAGGTGTGCCACATTTTTATTACCGATCGCGGGGTTTTTATCATCTGGAAAGATTTCGCGATTTTTCACTACGCGAGATTGATTTTTCAACACGCGTAGAATGCAAGGATATGCATAGTTATGCGGGTAAATGTATGTGCATGCAAGAATATGCAATGATATGCAATCATTGTTGAAAGACACTAGGAACCTAAAGCCTGCAATCTTTGTAAGTAATCTAAGTACCAATATTTAGAAATAGAAGAAACCTCAGTTTTCAAAATATATTGTAGTTATATATATATATATATA
>JAKTRH010000156.1:0-27346 GCA_030579575.1 Sporopachydermia lactativora
AAAGAGATAGAGTCATAAAGATGCCGAATAAGACTTTTTATATGATTGTTAATTATAAGAAACAGTTTACCTATTTAAGTATTAAAGTTTGGATTACATTTAGACTTTCCAAACTTCTGCACACACCACCATCAACTCCGTGACACAAGAATACTGCATTCAGAGTCGTGAACGTTTCTTCGGCTAAAAGACAATTTATAACATACAGCAAATAGTCTGTAGAATGTCTCCGCTCATAAACTCCGCAGAGATGTCAGTGATTGACTCGCAACTTCAAATTCGCATTCATGCAATGATCCAGTCCATGCATATCCATGCATGATCATACAATATCGCTATAGACTCGTACAGTGCGAATAACCAGTGAATAGTTCGCCAAATTTGAGCTCTTCACTATCGAGGTTGCTGTCCGACATACAGGAACTAATATAGGAAGATATTTTTCATCACAGAAGTAGTATCCCACTCGGAACACGAGTTTCAACCCAGTTACTGGCAGATCCAACACTGCGTCTGGAATACCCGATTAGGCAGACTGTACATTATAACATCAAATCCACTTCTTACCAGTGTGCAAGAAGCAGCCAACCTCTTTCGCTCGCTATATATCTTCTTGCACAGCTTGTTGGTACTAACAAGCTGGACCCTACGTGGATCTTATCTACTACTGAGCTATCCCCCGAAGCCTGGCCTTCCAGCTGATCCAGTAGCCGAGTTCTGTCAATACCTGTGAGATTCGAAGCCTTGATCTGATAGAATATGATCTGATATGAATATTTACCCCGTCTACTCAACTAAAAGTCTATAAACTGGCTCTTCATTGATATTAGACATCCCTTATATCCCTTTTGTCTACCAAGAACAGCCAACGCGGCGCGATACTCCTCTACTGCAATCTCTTATCCTCTCATATACGTTGTAATCACTATCAGATCAAGATAAACCATGTCACAGTTTTCCCGAGCCTCCACAACAGCATGGAATACTCTGAAACTGCCGCTGAGGACCTCAGTGACGCCTGAGCTGAACAGCATAAAAGCCCGCGTGGAAGCCGTACTGAAACCCCCGCCGCACCCTTTCGTCACAGCTGCGCAGGGAATAGACATGTCAGCAACGAAATCGCCTTTAGAGATTTCGGACAGACGTCGTCTCTCGGTATCCAACCTGATTGCCCGCTACTGGTGCGAATTGCAGTCTTTTTATGAGCTGAAAGGAATCAAAAAAGCCCGTACAGCTGCTATGAAAAAGGGGAGTCGTATCCACAAACAATTAGAGCGGAAAGTACATCGGGAAGTTGTTATAGATCGCAAATTAATGAAAACCGGGGCAGAAGTTTGCGCCACCAAGTTTACAGAGGGGATCGACAGGCTATACGCGTTAATCACTAATGGTGAGGCTCGAGAACTGTACGTGTTTGCACCAATAGATCTGTTACCAGGACGAAACGGAGCAGACGACAGGATTGTCATGGCAAGCGGGTACGTTGATCGTCTGCAGTTCACGGGGGCTGTGGGGGATTTACCTTTGCGTGAGCTGTTGCAGTGGACAGCAGATGATATATCAGGAGAGGTTTACATAAGCGATACGAAAACACGAGTATTCTCTCGTGCTCCGCCTATTGAACAGGAAATGCGGACATGGGCTCAGCTTAGTTTGTACCACTATTTCTTCCGAGGATTAACCGAAAATGTAGGCGCTTTTGAGCCCCGAATACCTATCTATAGCACTGAAGAGAATATTCGGCATTTCATGCGAGATCAGTCACGCGTCGACGTAGACACAGAATTAGACCCGTCGTTCTGTGCCGAACTAGCTACTGCATACCCGGTTCTGCAAGGCGTACAGATAGCTACACTGAGGGATATCGCGGGTATTATGTCAGGGCTTTTACAGCTTTTGAGGGGTAAGCTGGCTGATACGGTACGCATCGACTACTATTCTAATACTCCAACTCCGGCGGCAAAGAGAGACGTGGCTAATACGGTGGATGGGGCAGAAATTGAGGAAACAGCAGTCGAACCTTTCCATACGTCGTTCTACAAGGTTGATTTGTCTGAAACTGAGAGAGAATTGCGAACGGATCTTGAGTTTTGGTTAGGAAGGCGAGCACCACGTGGTATTGAAACAAACACAACAGAATTTCGAGTTAAATGTCACAACTGTGCAGCTTTTCTTATTTGCGATTGGAGGAAGAAAGTGGAAAATGTGCTTTTCCCGGAGCACGAAGCAGCGTGATACGAAAACTGATACAAATGATATAAATGATATAAATGATGTACTTCCACATTTTCATATGTGGAAATGAAATTAGTGTATTATGCTCTTCCCTGTATGCCGTGTATATCATATCTATATAACCCAATACCCGTAATCATGTCTAGCTGTTTTCAAAGTGCAGTTGAGAGGTTCTTAAAATAACCTCCGAGCTTTGATTAAGTCTTCAGTGTCTCCTATCCGTTCATCACGGAATCTGACACCGGACGTCCATTTCCGTTTCGTGAGAGGTGTGCTAGGCTGTTTAATACTGTTTGAAACGCTGGAACACAGCCTGGGAACCATCTTGACCGGGAGAACGCGAGTGTTATCGCTTTCAGGCATAACTACTACCTCCTCATGCTGAGGAATGTGTACTTTAAAGGACATGCAAACGGGTTTACCGTCAATCTTTATAAGAGGTCTTTGTTCTTCTTGTATGCTTTCGTAGGCGAAATCGCGCGATACGATCTGCTCAGATGCGAGTTGCTCGCTTATCGAATCGTATAACACAGCCATGGTGTGATGTGTATTATTAATATGATGAGTGTGATTCTGAAATAATAATATGATGAGTGTGAATCTGAAAAGCTTATAGTTTGCGGTTTTCAGTTCCCCGTTGCTCGACTTTGTTTGAAACCTGACAAGAACCGGTCCGAAGACCGTCTATCAGACCGCATGGTTCATCAAGAGTTGGCCGTTCAATACATATATATATATATAATACAATACACATATCTTGCTAGTGACATATGAAAACCGTTTCCCGAACACCGGCACGGCATCTTTCCATTTAGAGTTACTAACCGTTATCTGAGTCATAAATCCCGACTAAACGTGACGAAAGGGGCAAATTTTACTAGGTACGAATATGACGTCTCGCTTTGTAATCCGAAAAGTTCCGAAGCGTTCCGAATTTGTTCCGAGGGATTAAAATGTCACGATTTCACTAGTGGAACTAAAATCGTACGACCGAGCACTGCTTCAGATCGGTAATCCAACAGAAGATAAATAACATATGATTGAAGGCTATTAATGTATATTTGAGCTTTGTTTGCTTTCGAATATTCTTCGTGTAG
This sequence comes from Sporopachydermia lactativora, assembly GCA_030579575.1. Classification (NCBI taxonomy): domain Eukaryota; kingdom Fungi; phylum Ascomycota; class Sporopachydermiomycetes; order Sporopachydermiales; family Sporopachydermiaceae; genus Sporopachydermia; species Sporopachydermia lactativora. The sequence continues at coordinate 3,333 of JAKTRH010000156.1, forward strand.
CTCTTTTGCGTTGACCGAGATGGTCGTACGATTTGGATTACGTAAACATGAAAAATGACATCGGATGATCTGTCGCACATCAGGGGTGATGAGCAATCGGCTGTTGCGTCTTATCTTGGAAGGAACATCGGATTTACTTCAGAAGCAATCATGAGATAGAAACATTATGAATCAGGTGTGAAACTGAGGTGACCCGTATGTGGTTCAGGAGAACAAGAAGGAAAGGCCTAGTAGGCTCATGTCGTATTTGGATGAGAGAATATAGATTTAGATAAACATTTAGAGGGATATAGCGTTGGATACCTAACCACGATACTGTTATAATTGAGAGGTGAGATATGAAATAATTAAGTAAGAAACTAACGGATTTTCGCTACGTCATATAGTGGATAACTAAAACGATAAGACCGTGTCTGAGATTTCCCTCGCCCCTGCTGTACTGCAACCCGGGTTGAACGGTCAGAAGATAGAATCCGAAATTTCAAGCTTACTATGAATTATCCATACAATCTGTACTATCTAGTACCCACTCCTATAGCCAAAATATGACCGTGCAAACTTGCAAACGGAGTCTGAAGTTATCCCATCTTGTATAGCCTACTATTTTTTTTTTTTGATAGATTACATAATCGTTTATTTTCTTCCGTTCGATTCTCGCATGTCCTCAACATAGACGAAGAAACTGCTATGAAGATCGAGATTTTTCAAGCAAACGTGCTTTCGGTGATCAATTGAAGGGCTACAAATTATCAAATGTTGTAAATAACAAAAATTCAAATTGACTTGCGAGCTTTAACTATAAAATACAGACAACCAGGGAAGAGAATGTCTCGTAAGCCCAGTTACCAAGAGAGACGTTAAACATATGTCTAATTCAGTATGAGGAGGCTAACGATAGGTTATTCTTACCTGCCTTTTCCCCTCCACTCGCATATGTGACCATGCGGTGCAGTGAATAGGAGGTGATTCGTATCAGTTTCTTTAAACTGAAGAATTAAAGAAAAAACTCCTCTTTGAAAAAATTTTATACTGTGAGGATGAGCTATCCGGGTAACTTTGTCCTACCCCATCATCAGGTCTCAGCCTGTATTCAAGTAGATGAGATTTCAACCCACAAACAGTACATACGATAGATTAGTGAAACAGATTATGAGCTCACATTATCTGATCCTGAACTGTAGTCGAATAGTGGTTTAGTTGGAGCAGTGGTTTGTATTCCTGAAGTTCAGCCGACGTATTTCTTCCCACTTCAGTACGCATCTGAGTGAAGAACAAGGGGAGGTTTGAATGGCTTCGCCTCTTTTGTTTCATACTATCAAAATGAGCTTACAAAACACACCTACAATTACGTTGATATAGTTGTTATAAAAAATTATATTACAGGACATCACATGCTAATTAGGGCTGGTGCGAAAAATGAAAATACAGCATCATTCGAGGTGGAAGGAAACGATACTGACTCCCAAAATTCACGAAATGAAAATTTGACACTACACTTACAGAGCCAAGACAGCGGCAGCCAAACCAATGGCACCACCAAGGAAGACACCGTTCTGAGCGGCACCACCAGTGGCAGTAGGCACAACAGGCTTAGAGGTGGTGTTGGTTTCAGGGTGGTGCTTAGTGGTGACAGAAGTGGGTTCAGGGCACCAGGTGGTGACAACAGTGACGGTCTCGTCAATGATGGTAGTGTAGGTAGAGAAGTAACCGTCGCTGGAAGAAGAAGGCTCAACAGGGGCGGAAGTGATTCCAGAGCTGGTAGGAGCAACAGTGGTAGACTCAGTCTCGGAAGCAGACTCAGAAGCAGACTCAGTGGTAGCTTCAGTGGGGGCAGCAGAAGACTCAACAGAGGACTCAGTGGTAGCTTCAGTGGGGGCAGCAGAAGACTCAACAGAAGACTCAGTAGTAGTAGGAGCTTCAGTGGGCTCAGCAGAAGACTCAACAGAAGACTCAGTGACAGGGCCAGTGGCAGTCAGATCCTCGTAAGTAGTACCAGTAGTGGTGGTAGTAGCAGTGACAGTGGTGTCAGAGCTGTGGGTGTTGGTAACAGTCAAAGTAGGCTCGACAGACACAACGGAACCAGAAGTGTAGGTAGAGTAAGAACCGTCAGCGTTCTCAGAGACGTAGACAAACTCAATGGTGGTCATGTCAACGGTGGTAGTACCAGTAGCAGTGGTAGTACCAGCATCCTGAGCCAGTGCAGCGCCGGCGAAAGCCAAGGCAGTAGCAACATAAGAGTACTTCATCTTGATTATCTGATTAGAACTAAAAGGGTATAGTTGAGCGAGAGGAGTCTAGTTGGAAGATAGAGAGAGCTTGTGATCAAAAGAAGCAGAAATATTCAAATTCTATACTGGGTATCCTCCATTATATATATTCTGAGCAGCGAACTCGCAAGTGGGAATATCAAGCCACGCTCTCCTTGAAGGCCTATGTATTAAGCCTACTATCTGAATCTGGCAATATTGCGCCTAAAAGGGACAAGTTGCAGCTGGAGCTTAGCCTGTTTCAGTCAAAAAGTTTAGCCTTGCGACTTAAGGTTTCCTCCTCCCGCCGCTACTTTCAATCTTAGTGCCGTTCTGAATGGTCTAGGGGGTTGGTTTTTGTATGGCAACTTTTCCGGACAAGTCTGATGTGTCCGAATCCGGCTGGCGTAATGCTCCATTCCGGGCTTTGACGGGGCTCGTGGTGGGTTATGAGCTGGTGATTGATAGTGAACTGTGATGATACGCGGCCAAGCATACGGAATGACTGGTTAGGGAGGTTGCGGTTAGTGATGAGCCCACATTTGATAATTGCGGTCTAGAATCTGAGAGGTAGTTGTCGGGATGCCTTGGCTGGTGCGCGGGGATATTGGAGATGGGCAATCGAATAGATGTTTAGAGATTCATTGGATCGGAGTAATTTGTACAGTTGCATAGGCGCAGCAGGTGGGGTAAAAAGAAGAGCTAAATGAAAGCCTGCAGGTTGGAAATGCAGAGAGGATGAAGTCATAGATTGGGAGGATAGCGAAGATGTCACAGGCGATAGTCGTCATATTGATTGAAAGGGCCGCTTGGCTCGTACACAATTCTACGTGATTCTGGCGTACTTGGGCTTGTTTAGATCTTGCTTTTCTCGACTTTTCCGAATGGCGGTGTGCTATCTGTTGAAGCTTAGCGAACAGTTCCAGGTTTATGCACCCTGCAGGGTTACACATTTTTCGGTGTAGCTTGACTCACAGCTCAGCTCGTAGCACGTTATTTAGATGGAATACTACGCATGAGGCGGGCTACATGAGCTCAGCCTAATCCATCTAGATAATATCACTTTGGTTTCACTTCTGTTTGATGTCTTATTGCTCCTAATGCTCAGCCATTTTCTCACTTTTCATCATAAGCCACTCACCTGGCTGCCGGCCTGCCTAATCAGGACAATAATTTTCAGAATAGAGTTGTGCCTGATGACACTAGCGCCAGATGGTTGACTTTGTTGTTTTCCTGTTCGGGAAACAAACTTACCCGAACCGTTAAAAACCACATGTCTCTACTATAATCTAGCTCGCTATCGCTCTGGCTGATTTCACTTCCGGACATCTGGATGGAGACCCTGTGTGATCCATTCTACGAGCAAAAATTGAGTGAAAGAGCAATTTCGCAGGTTCTAAAATACGAAAAATGGATTAAATGTGTTTGAAATTTATTGTTTCAGACGACTATTGAATGATCGCACCCTCGTTCCACCGAATAGACCTTTATCTCAGGATCTATTAATAGCTGCAGCCGGTCCCTTGATAAAGTAAGATCTGCCGCTAAGATTTCCTAGATTTAAGCCCCACTCCGGACATACATGTACGGCTATGCGCGTGGTGCAAAGTAGTAATAAAAGACATAGTGAGAAAGTGGCTACAGCAATTTTTTCTCTCAATGTTCCCTTGTCGCAGATATTTCATTCATCACGAGGATCTCTACGAGCAATCTTTGTCACCCCACGTACGCCATCTGATACCTGAGTCTTTTCTCAAGGAGAGTTGTCAAATTACAGCTGAACGACCATATGTGTTACTTATTACGTGAATCCCGGAATGATTCACGTCAACAATTTGACTGAAATTCTCGCATAATTTGCCGGATGATGAGATACGAGTGTCCAGATCGTTCAGGCTATCACCGATCCGGAGTCATAAAAGTGCGCATTGGGGTAACACCCTAGGGTGTTTTCTACGCGTGAACACGTGAAGGGACAAATCATCTGTACGGGACACCGAAATGAGCGATAAGCCAAAAGGAATTTTTCGTAATGTGGGTAACTCAATTCAAATAAAAAATTGCTATTTTTCAATTACTAAGTGTTTTAAGGATGTTTCATTTCCATGAACAGAAACGAGAATTACGTCTAGCAGGGCGAAAAACGGTTACGGATTTTTCAGGAGGGCAGTGGGCGAGGCTGGGCGGCTTTTGACTACAGATATTCAGCCACAGTGCTTAGATACCATGGCTGAGCATTCCGGATGTTAAACTTCGTGATCCGTCTTAAAACGTGAGCAGTTATTCTGTGAATATGGTTAATAACGCGTCGTATTGAAATTCTTTCGCATGTGCGAAACTGAAATTCGAGAAATGGAATTCGGGGCTCAAAGGGCCCCGACGCGTTGCATTTCACCCGATATGGAGCTCGAAATTTCATTCTTGGATTCCTTGACAGCTGTGATTCGGTTACAGTTCAAACAATTAGACTGTTCTTGAAACAAATGAAAGTGCTGTTAGTTAGAATGTTCAGCCCAGAACCCAATGCTGCTTATTCTCGGGAATGCAATAACCATATCTCAATTTTTATAACTATATAGGTAATAATGTAGATATGTAAAGGTTATATATAGTACGGGCCACACCAGTCAAAAGCCTAGCCGGAGTTGCCCATTAACGAGGAAAAGCCCCGTATTCTAAGCTAAATATAAGCCCCATTTTCTTGGTATAAACTCCTCCCTGAGAACATATCCGACATGATTCAGAAAATACTACCATTTCTCTCTGTATCCCTCTAATTCTTCCAATCGAGATGAACTCCTCGAGCACTATTCTAGATGAGATAATCAAATAAATAACCAAACCTCTCATCACCATTAACAGATCACGTAATCCAAACCCGTATTTCTCTTTTGGAAACACGATCATTAATCACTTAGCAAGACTTCGGTAGCTCATCGGAACTGTTTTTTGCGTGACCTGGTGAAGGAAGTACTCGAAAATCAACTAATGTAACTAATATAATGCCTTTTTATGTATCATACGAATGACAGTACATTTTGACGACATATGACGAAACTTCGGTCCGCAGATAAGTCAACTCGGCTCGTTCTGATGTGTCCCATCACCTATCCCGGCATCTCGGCTTCTCTGACCTCGGCAAAACTCCATCTCCCGGATTATTCAAACGGTCACCGATTAATAAACTCCAGCCGAGCAGTTACCTCATTGAGCCTCTGGTCTCGCCTGTGCCTTTAACGTTATTTCAGGACCCCCTACGAAATGGAAACAGATTTTCGGTCTTTTCCAACGTCTACGAGCCGCTATTTGAATAAATTATCAACAGAAAATACTCTCAAAGAAGCCTCTAATTATAGCACACTATTTTTACCTCTATTTACCTCTCATACAACTGATGAGAACCTCTTCTCGGATCTTCTTGATCATCCGAACACATGCAAGATCTAGAAATCTTAGGACAAACTTTATCCGTGTGTTCCGCCGACGGCCGGAATGAAGTCATCAACAACGGTACAGCCGAGATGAATCCGCTATAATCACAATTTCATATTTTTCTCCCGCCTATTCCCTGCAGATATATAGAAAATCATTCCTTCCACCTTTAGCCCTTTCCACTCTTTGGCATACAGTATTTTCCACTGTATTATAGCAAAAAGGGGGTCAGGCAGATCAGACTAAATCGAATCAGTTCAATACTTTGTGAGACGCGGAATTGAGATCAGGAATCTCATATCCCTAAACACCAACTGGAGAATCGCCAGCTTCAGAAGTTCACCGCACTATGGCTGTTTCCCACGATTCTTCGAGCTCAACTGAGCCATTCGCAGCCGCGGCTGCGAGGAACGACAATGCTTCCGTTCATTCTGCGGTATCGCAGCAGTCAGACGACGTAGAAGAATACTTTGCCGAAGATGAGCAATTCCGTGGATCTACAGGTCCTATTAAAAGATCCGTAACAGAAGATTATGAGCACATGACTGTGGAATCTATGATAGAGAATCAGTCAATTAGATCCAGTGATGAAAGAGATTTACAACTCATTCGAACGGTGAGTGCTCATTACCCACAAAATCTGAACGAATCTCAAAGTCTACAGAGGATTGTAACACAGCATGAAGGAGAAATTGACCCAAGGCTGTTAGACTGGGATGGCCCAGATGATCCAGAGAATCCTATACTATGGTCAAAAAGTAAGAAGTGGTTTATCTCCATGGCTACTTCCTGGTTGTGCCTTGTGATGTCTTTTGGGTCATCGTTGTATGTTTCTGGTACACCGGAGTTGATGGAACAGTTTCGTGCCTCCCAAACCCTGGTATTAGCGGGTCTTACATTTTATTTACTGGGTCTCTCATTTGGTCCTGTAATTGGAGCTCCGCTCTCTGAATTATTTGGACGTCGTATAGTTTATATATCTTCTTTGCCTATGAGTATGCTGTTTACTATGGGAGTTGGTTTATCGAAGAACATCCACACTGTATTAGTTCTTCGGTTTTTTGCTGGTTTCTTTGGATCCCCAGCAATGGCTGTAGCTGGTGGGACGATCTCTGATTTATGGGCAGCTGACGAAATTGGTATTGCTATGACTTGTTTCTGTATGTCAACTTTCATGGGTCCCGTATTGGGTCCTATAGTAGGCGGATACGTTGCGGAAGCGAAAGGATGGAAATGGACTATGTGGGTGTTGCTAATGTTTTCAGGACTTATCCTGGGGACGATCTTGGTTTGCCCTGAGACGTATAAATCAGTAATTCTCAGGAAAAGGGCTAAAAAGCGGAATATCAGACTCAAGAAAATCATGTCCCCGGGTCAGTTTCTTATGTTTATCTTCAAAGTGTCTTTCCTTCGCCCGGTGAAGATGCTGTTTGTTGATCCTATCATCTCTGTGTTTTCCATATACATTGCTTTTGTCTTTGCCGTGCTCTTTGGATTCTTTGAAGCATACCCTGTAATCTTTGTTGGAGTTTACGGCATTCAAGGCGGTAATTCCAGTTTGCCGTTCATAGGAATTGGTGTAGGACTATTTTGCGGAGGATTTATATACGTATATATTGACAGAACTAGATGGTTCACTAAGAACCCTGACGGAACGAGAGGAGAACGCGATCAGACCGGTAAATTGGTCCCTAAAGCGCCTGAAGTTTACTTACTGCCTGCAAAGATTGGTGCTATTATTCTTCCAATATCTTTATTTTGGTTAGGATGGACTGCCAGGCCTTCTGTGCATTGGATTTGCCCTACAATTGCTGGAGCTCCATTTGGGTGCGGCATGATTTTGATTTTTTTCTCAGTAATGGCGTATTTTGTTAACTCCTTCCCTCCTTTAGTCACTGCTTCGGCTTTAGCAGCTAATAATCTCGCTCGGTATGTCATGGCATGCATCTTTCCGCTTTTCACAGTGCAAATGTATCATAGACTTGGTGTTGACTGGGCCTCTTCATTATTTGGATTTATAGCTATTGCTATGGTGCCGGTTCCATGGATTTTCGAAAGGTATGGCGCTCAGTTGAGGAAGAGAAGTCAGTTCGGGTTTGAAGCGATTGCCAGAGAAATGAAGGCATTACAGGAGCAGAACGAGAAACAAGACGCTCACGATGTTGAGAAGAAAGTGTGAAGGATGGAGAATTGCTGAATTTTTAATACGCTCGATCAAATATAAAGAAAGATTGATACTGGGAAGGTGTTGCACTACATATATTCATAAATAGGGGCTTCGGAGTATAGATAAACAGGTTATAGACTAATCGAACTAATATTTGTCAATGCCTAATTGTAGATTCGGAACGATTTCCTCGAGGAAAACTCACTCCCCGGTTCACTTATTATTTACTCCTATACTCTATCAATTCTGACTACACACGTCTAGAAACTCATCCACTAATGAAAGCATTAGCTGGAATAGCTCCAGTGGAATTCAGATTGTTGAACGCCATAAGTGATTGCTCATAGTTATAACTGTTCTCATTCGCACACATATTAGCAAACTCCGCGTTCATCCCTGTAGCGGCAATCAGCTGACCAACCACATTCATCTGCATCTCAGTGAAATTCACCGAGGGATACGCTTTCCTCAGAGCTTCTAACTGCAGCGCAATCACCTCGTTACTCACTTTGCTCCCAATAACTGGCAAACCACCGGGACCAGCTGCAGGAGCAGGAGAAGTGGAAACACTCGGCACGGCTGAGGCAACAGCAGATCCTGCAGCAGATATCGGATCTGCTATTCTCCAAGCACGGGTACCAGCATACGGCCGTACAACCAGCATATCAGACAGTATAAGAATACTCCCATTGGTATTTGGTGCAATCATAAATGTCCTATCCAGAGACCGCTTCACTGGCACGTTATCTGCTTGATTCTTGTTCAGACGCGAATGCCGTGGCCCACTGGGCACTGAAACGTCTCGTTTCTCCAAAAACTCTCCATGCACGCTTATCATCACTGCGCCTACCGCATCCAGTCTCCAAGCTTCTATAGCAAACTGTTCAGGATGAGTAACAAGCTCATGCGTTGTGGAAGGGAGCTTGTTGAAAAGCTGTGCTACTTCTTGCGGACCTCGTGCTAGCTTAGATGCCCGTCCTGAAGGAGAAGTGATCCTTAACAGATTCCTAGACAGAGGGAGCATCATTGAGAATGATTGAGACGTTGTAGGAGCTCCAGATGAGCTACCAGCCTCTGACAGCGGCTCGTGGGGCGCCACACTGTCAATGGAAAGTGAAAACTGTGACTGATCGTTGTACAATTGAAGCAGATCTTGTCTATTATTATCAAAAAACTGGAAATAGTTCGCCAGAAAATTTGTAGCCATTCCTTTTATTTCGTCGTCCTGGAAAAACATATCTTTAGCCAGTAAGGGGAAAGTCAGAGCTTTCTGCAGTTCTTCCTCATTTCGTACTATCTCTCCGTCAAGGACTACTAATTTTGGGAACATCTTCAGCATCTCAGCTTTGTATCCAGGAACTTGAACTACCGGGTTCATTGTGAGAATTAGTTGACGTAGATTACGGAATTTATGACGCCACAAGTCCAGCGCATTCAGGCGCGAAATCTGGTTATCCATTAACGACAGATTCTGCAGGTTTGGGTATGTCTGGGCCAGAGAAGTGATAGTAGTGAGATCTTTCAACCCGTTGGAAGCGAGATTGACTGTATCCACTGGGCAGCCTTTCTCATTAGCTGCTATCTTCATTAGAGCAGGGAACATCTTAGAGCTAGTGCTTGCAGAAGCAAAAAGGCCGTGAGATATAAGGAATTGATCGTGCTGAATAGCAGTTAAGTCCAGCATTCTTTCATTACTTCGGTATCTGCTGTGGAAAAACTGTTTCAAAATCGATACCGTTTGCTCTACTGATGAATTAGAAGCAACGGGACCATTGATAGCTTGTAGTTTCAGCACATTCCCAGCAAATCGAATCCCACTAAGCCTTTCAACTACTTTCAGTTTGTCTGAGCGAACTTTGGCAGTTAGAATTTCATTATCCACTTGGTTCAAATCGGTTATCACCACACCGCATTTCCGGCTAATAAACGACACGAGATCCTCACGGCTGCCTCCCTGCCACCCGCGGATCTCCAAAACGGTCATATCCCGGTTATCATTGCTGAACCCACCGCCGAATCCGCTATTGCCAGACCGAGACGGACTACCAGAGTTGCTGTTGACTCCAATGCGCGAAAACAGATCATTCCGCTGCTGACCTCCGCCCCGACCATTGCTATTGTGATATCCCCTGCCGCCGTAGCTCATCCTGACGCGTAATACAAGCTGCCTTTCTCCAGATGAATCAACAGCCTGTATACCGAACGAGTCAAGCCTGAGTTCACTCCTTTTACGCTATGACTTCCTCACTGCAGCTGTGATTTAGCTCCCCTTCAAGGTATCTGATGATTCCAGCACACTCCGCACGTGTCCACCCTGAGCTCCGCTGCCGATAGAATTCGCTCTTCGGCTGTGTACTTTGCTTTTACCGTTCCGATGCTCCTCCGTTCCGAGATTCCCTCTCGCTTCATCCGTGCGAAACGGTAATGAAAATTTTGGACCTGCCCGAGGGGTCCCTCATTGGACTCTCCCAGTGCCGAGAATTACTGTGGGTGAACATTACAGCATGCCGAACCTCACGTCTCGCGGTGGTTCTTCACTTATAACATTTCGTACGTGTCAGAGTGAAATTAGCGATATTGGTGAATAATTAAAGGAGAAGCAGTTATACTATACTATAGATTGTGAATAAACCAGCATTTATTGGGTATTGCAAGACAGAGGCAATACTGGGGACTGGCTGAATATCCTGTCTGAGTATCAGAGTTGTCCGCCAGTGTCTCAGCGCATAGCAGACTTGTCAGGACACGAAAAACTCCAGCTCAGCACAGCTCAGCGTTGACCTAGAAGTAGAAGTATACCAATAAAGAAAAGATGGAGTACACATACGATGAAAATTCAGAGACCTGGCCGTTTTTCGCCCTGACACTGACGTCTATGGTCGTTGTGCCGCTGACTATCTCGTCTGCGTTGTCTCTACGGAATCAGAATAGTGAGTAAAGCCAGACTAGACTATATCATTCAAATACCTTTCTAACAATACAGATGACCCGGAACAGCCAGTAGAAGCGGATTTAACATTCCGCAAAGTGTACAATCCCCCGAACCAGCAGCAAATAGAACAGTACAGGTACCAAACCTCTCGGAAGTTCTATCAGCGCACCAGATTCTGGATTCTTGCTATCGGCTGGCTTATCATTGCAATTCTGTGCCTGATAATAACGTCAACAACTGTTACGGACAGCGGATCCTCTTTTGATCCCTACGCGATCCTCAATGTGTCTCGTTTCGCATCAGAGAAGGAAATCAGAAGCGTATACCGCAAGCTTTCCCTCATCTACCATCCCGACAAAGTACAGAACGTTGATGACGAGACGCGAGCAAATATGGAGGATATGTTTGTAAAAATCAACAAAGCTTACAAAGCGCTCACTGACGAAGTAACCCGAGAGAATTTCCTCAAGTACGGTCATCCTGATGGACCGCAAGCAATGTCTTTTGGCGTTGCTATCCCTAAATGGGTCATTGAAAGCAGAGCTTCACCACTAGTTGTAGTAGTTTATGTATCACTCTTAGCTGTAGTTCTCCCTGTACTGGTAGCCCGTTGGTGGAATCTGTCGAATTCGTATACTAAAGGCGGCATCCACACTGAGACTGCTTCCCTTTTTGTAGAGAAAATTATCAATGAAGTGAACGTAAGCCTGGTTACTCATGATAGAATCCTCAATTGGCTCAGTGAAGCGAAAGAGTACTCACAGATTCTGCCGGGGAAAACACCAGCAGACGTGAAAGCTCTGTTGCTTGCTCATGTCAATCGGGAAGTACTTTCACCCAAGGAGGAGATTGCTAAGCTGAAAGTCGTAGCCAAAGCTCCTGAGCTGCTCGCAGCGTTGCTAGATATTGTCTGCGCTTTCAGGCATACCGAGATTGCCATTACTGTGGTTCAAACTAACAGATACATTCTGCATGCCGTGCCGCTTGAATATGGGAAACTCGGCCCGTTGCTGCAACTCCCAGGCGCGGAACTGAAAGCAGTACGAGAATCCGGATTCACTAATCTCGGCAAGTTTCTCAACTCGAAAATCGACTATGGGAAAACCCTGGGGATCAATAACGAGGTTGAGCTCGCAGCAGCTTTATCAGTGGGTAAAATGATCCCGAAACTGACTGTTTTGAAGGCGTACCCGAAAGTAATAGGCGAAACTATTGTACCACCTAAATCTATGGCGCATATAGTGCTGAAAGTACTGATTCACCCGCCCCATGTGAAGCCTCCAAAGGATATCCCCGAGTCTAAACTTCAACCAGCTGACAAATCGGAGGAAAACCTAACTGATCCATTCAAGGAAGTCACAGAACAACCATTGCTGCCCCACGTAGTGGCGCCGTACTTCCCTGAATTGCGCCGTTTGTCATGGGCTGCTCTTATAGTATTCCAAAAGGACGACCGAATAGCAGACAGGCCAGCCGTTATACGGAATTTAGACTTGGCAAACCTGCAACTCTCGGTTGATAAATTCGATGGAGAACATGTAACAGTAGGTACATTTAAAATCCCAATGTCTGAGTTAACGCCTGATGTCGGAGTTTATAGCTTACGCGTCGAACTCATCTGCTCTTCCTACTTTGGGTGTGACGCTTCCGTTCCGCTGGATCTGAAAGTTGAGGAACCAGAGGAACAGGAAGAAGAAGAGGAAGACGTGTATCAAATTCCCGAACCGGAACAGGACAGTATAGCAGGAGCTCTAAATGCTATGAAAGAAGGTGTACCAGTCGATGAGGACTACGCTGATGAATTCTCGGATCTGGATACGGATACAGAAAACGAAGGAGATAATTAGCTTACAATGTACAGTTGATAGCATATTCAGTGGACTGGTTGAGTTACTAGAACCACAATAAATAGACATTCCCTCAAATTATCCTACAAGAATTTCCACCATAGGCTAAAAATTTAAATACTTTTTTTCTCTCTTTCATATCTTTATATCCGATGCTACATTACAACCCTTGTTTTAGTGTTGAAAACGTTTCTCTAGCAAACTGGAAAGCAGTTTTCAGACCCTTCTCACTCAAATCAATATTTTTCAAGCTTGGCTCGTTTTGAGGCATCTCAGAAATACGCGCAGCTATCACTGAAGCATCAGTCTCCATTATAATCCCGTCATCAATTGTTTCGTCCACTACTAGTGATACTAAATCGAAATTCTCTAGTATAGTACGTTTATCCACTGAGTGTTTCAGCACAATCTGTAAAGCGTCCCGCAACCCGAGGAGCACCTGATAAAGCATAGCCTCGTTCTCGTTCACAGACCCGACAACGTAGAGTACCACATCTCCAATCTCTTTGTATACAACAACGTGGTTATCGTATATCGTAACATCCTGATTCTGTTTACGCGTCTTATCGAATAATCCCTTTTCAAACTGTTTCTGCGTCTTCACATGCGCAAAATGTGCCGTGGGCTCCGGGAATACATCAACAGCAACACCACCAGTGCGCGGAGGCTGGTAATATTTAGCTAATACTCGTTTACCCTCATTGTCTAAGATTAATAGAGCCTCTACTGTATACAGTGACAGATTGTAAGCCATTGTGATTCAATTCGATGCCCGCTGCGGCCTGGTTTATCACCGCTGAGTTTCTGCCCGTTGCCGTAACTTCCCCTCCAGGTTCCGAGTTACAATGCCGCACACCCGCTGCGGGCCGGCGAATATCCCGACGGGAGTTCCGACACGTCAATCCTTCGGTTTAATCCCTTCGGGCCCGTTTTGATCCGCTCCGAGGTGTGTGCATGGGTGTATTTGGAGGGAGACGTATGGTACCCGACATTTAAAAGATGATGTAAGCAACAATTAGCTATTCTCTAACATGAAAATAAGCAAGAAAAGAGCAGGAAGGAAAGGCGATAATTGCTGAGGAAGTCAACAGGCGTAGAACGAGCCGGAAGGAGGAAAATGGGGATTATAGCAGACAGTCTGACTGGGAAAGGCATAGTGGATACGCGAAGTTGAACCTCTGAGAGGAAAAAGTGGGCGGAATCAAGAGAAAAGTTGGATTGTGATTGACAGAAATTGGAAAGGAAAGAGTGAATACTGTGATTGACAGAAATCAAACGAGAATATGACCCTGTGGTTCAACAGCTGGCTCACACACTTCCCATAGCGCTTTTCTGCGATTTTTTCGACGCGCGGCTCATCTGGCATATCAGCAGAAACCACAGGAATTGGATTACAGACTTTCCAAGCCGCGAAAATGAGTTCAGATTTCTTCTTTGCTTTACTCCGTATATCAATGGCTCAGGTTAGTACTTCCCCCCGTGCTTACATACGTTACCAGACACTTCTGTATTTGCTCAATATGCTAACATAACAGCTTCTGAAAACTTGCGGCATTGACAGAGCCAGCCCTTCAGTTTTGGATACGATAACAGACATATACATAAGGCATTTGAATTTAGTAGTAGAAACTGGATTAAAATATTCAAACTCCAGCGGGAGACAGCAGCTAGCTCCGCAGGATATCGTGCTAGCACTAGAAGAGCTTGGGATGTTGAAACCGTATAAGAAATACCCCGCCCCAGGCGAGGAAGACACAGTGAGCCCTGGAATGAAAAGATTCATTGATTGGTGTACATCAGAACTGTCATCAGAGAGTATACAGAAAGTTTCTCGTATTGCTATTGATATTGAAGACGATGACGAGGACGAGATGGAAAGCGCTGTAGAGAAGAAAACTAGCCAGGGCCACGAACAAGAATTGCATTCCACAGGCCAGACGGTCAGCTCCGTTGTGCCGTCAGGAGACTCTCGGATGACAGTTTTCGGTGTAGCAGACAGTCATAGCGGACTGCCTGAGACCACAGAAGGACACATAAAACAGCGGCAGGTCGATTGGCTCACTTATCTGATGAAGAAGGCCTCTAAGGGAACCAAATTGTCGGATAAATTCCGTGGAACTGTTCTTAGTGATCTTCCTGAGCCTTCAGACTTGTTCCCTGTGGGAGGATCACAAGATATCGAGCCCCCAGTGCCACTGAAACGGTTGGATCCTGTAACAGACAGCTGAAGTGTTTTAGATGGTTTCTACGTGTATATTATCACTCTTTTTTTAACGGTAGTAATGAGTATCTGAATCTGCATGAGTTCTATAGACTTATAATGGATGTAAGGTAACAAATAAGGTAACAAAATGAGCTAATATCTTATTAGAAATCTTCCTATCAATCGTAGTTCAGGAGGTTTCTAGAATATTGGTCTATAACTACTATGGTGTGGTTTGTAGAATTACAACATAGAGTATCTCGGTATTCTCCCTCTGTAGCGTTCTAAGAGGTTTCGGAATTTACCCAATTCTATTGCTTCTTCTACAGCGTTCTGTAATAGTACTTAAGTACTTTAATCATCTCACACACTCTACAACGAAATATATGACAATTTCTTCATACTGCTCTATTTACAGCTTTTTACACATCCCTTCTCTCCAGGACTACCATTACAACTTCTTTCGAGCTTTGAACTTGGTCTTCTTCACGGCATAGCTACCCCGCTTAACTCCCGCAAGTTTCTCCCGATTAGATCCACGAGCCGCACCGTTTCTGCCGCGGTCTCCGCGGTCTCTACGATCCCCACGGTCTCCACGGTCTCCACGGCCTGGTCGCTCAGCTCCGTCGTCGCCATCATCATCGTCATCAGCCGCAGCACGCCGGCCCCGCTGGTACTTCAACCGACCTCTCTGGCCTCTCACAGGCCCTGACTTCACTGCCTGCACGTACGCACTCAAAGCGTCTTCAGACTGCGCGTAAGGATCTTCGGGTTCTTCATCATCGAATACAAACTTCCCGTCCTGAGTCTGAAACTGTGATGCACGACTGTGATCTTTCTTACCCTTGTCAGGCCGAGAAGACGTGAGATGGGCCAAAGATCTCTGATCCAACAAATTGAGAGGATCTTCTTTGCTTTCCACAATATATGTATTAGCACCTTTACCTCTGCCAGCACCACGACGTGGCGTCTCGTCTTCATCCATCTCTTCTCCGTCTTCCTCGTCGGAACTTTCCCCGTATAATGCTTGCTCGTAAGCTGAAGCAAACTTCCGTTTCGTGTCTTTAACTGTTCCTTCTTCCTGTTCTGGTTCTGTTTCTTTCCGTCTCTTTTGCCGTTCTTTCGTCTTGCGAATATTCGTCAAAAGCTTCCGGTCCTCCTCGGGGAAGTTAGCAGAGATGACGTCCAGGCCAAACCGGCGGATCAGTCTCTCAATGATGTGCTTCACTTTCGCTTTGAAATGTCCCTTGTGCTCATGTGACCATACCAGCAGATTTTCCAGCAACTGTCGTAAATCTCGCTGGACAATCTCCGGCGGGAGACTCACTGCGGCGATTTTGACAAACCCGAGAGTAGATTTGACGATCTCACGGTTATTAGAAGTGAGGAAAAGCTCAACAGTCTGACAGACTTCGAGTAAAGTCTCCTGACGAATCTCAGCTCTGAATTCAAACACAACTCGAGACAGAGCGATAATAGTAGCACTCTGCATATGTGGTTCACCTACTAAACCAGCACTCACCATTGTCAGGAACTCCTCAATAGACGCAGCTGTATCGGCAGCTTCAGGGTCCATGTGAGGAACTTTGCTGTTCTTCACTGTACCTCCTTGAGACATTTTACCCGCCATGGCGACCAGCAGGCTGAAAGCAGCAGATCGAGATTTCTCGTTGACGTCTTTGGTAGAGATGATCGTCTCAGGAAGCACAGATGGGATGAAATGCAAATCCTCAGAAGGCAAAAGCTCTACGAGGCACTGCAACGTATGCAGGCGCGCAGCCCTACTGGCCGCTACAACGGAAGGTGCAGATTCCACTAGCAGCTGTTCTAAAGCTTCTAGATTCTCTTTTACCGAAGCTTCACCGTCTGGCGCGTCAATCAGCCGAGAAACAATTCTATATGCTCTCTTCTGAGTCAACCCGTTGCGGGAGTTCACGGTTTTAGTGAAAATACTGAATAAAGTACTATGGCACTCCTTCGGGAGGTACACAGCAATTACCACTACCAGATCCATCAAAGTTACTGACATCTGAGAGCTGCCCTTCCCATTTGACGGCTGAGCAGCTGGGGCGGCTTCTTCTTCTTCCAGCGCTGTATTAAGCAGCTGGCAGATGCGATTGAACGTCGTAGTCAGATCTTCAGGAGAAGAAATGGAGAGAAATCCGTTAATAGGTTCTAAAATATACCCTCTGAACTCCGGTGCTGTCTGACTGTATACGTTGAACAGCACAGCTAGAATATTAGAGGCAAAACCCGCCAGATAAGTGACGTTCCGCTTGGCCTGAACTGCAGGGAACCTCTGCTGCAGTAGTAAATCCTCTTGGGCCGCCCCATCAGAGTAGGCCACATTACTTTCCACTATCAGCTTCAACGCCTGGCATACTACAGGGCGGAGTTCTACTTTAGTGTACAGAGCATTAGCCAGAGCTTCAGCAAATGAATTAGTGAAAGCTTCTTGGAGATCCAGAGGGAGATCACAGTATTTGGGCAGCAGTGACCAGATTTGCTCTATAAGTGTTTGGTAGATTTTGGTGTGTAAAGATTCATCTTTTCTCCCATCCTGAGGCAAATGTTTGTTGAGTTGGTCTACCAGAGGCATAAAATATGATACGAAATGGCCCAGATTAGCACACTGAATATGATCCCGGAGTAGAGGAAGCATCCAAGCACGTCCAGGACGTTTTGCTGTTTGTTTCTCCAAATTTAAAGGTAGCATTCCAATCACTACTTCTGGCCCCAAAGAGTTTATGGCCGCTCCAAGCACTCGATCTGCCTCATCTCTCAGCTCAAATGCTTCATCAGATCGAAGATTTCCTACAGTTTCTACGAGTTCCAAAGCATGGGGGTTCGCACGGAACCGCAGCTTAGAAATGAAAGCGTAAAGGACATCCAGCACTTGAGATAAGCAGTGTAGATAGTCAAGTTTCAGCAATTCAGCTAGCATTTCAGCCAATTCGGCCAAAACTTCTTCTACTTTCTCGTAATCTTTGTGTGAAATAGAGGAGTCATCGCTTTTCTTCCCTGGCAAAAGCAGTAAGTCGTCAGGGATATTTGTAGATATCAGTGCTATGAGGCACTGAGCAGCCGATTCGTAGATATTCTTATTTTCAGACTTGAAAAACGGCACAACTTTTGCAAAAACAGTTGGCAGTTTCTCCAATCCAGTCAAGTGAGAGATCAGATTATACGACTGACCAATTTGAGCAATAATAGCAAGCCAAGCTGCAGCAAGTTGTGCGTCATTAACAGACGGCTGCAGCGTGTAAATCACATCAGCGGCTTTGTCCAATTTGTCCATATCGACCTCATCTGACATGGATTTGAAGAGTCCTTCAAAAGCGTTGAAACTCGCTGAGATAAGAAAATGATCAGTAGTCTTGGAGATACGCAGCAGTACGTTGAACAGCTTGTCGATAAGGCTGGACGGCCACCCGTTGACGCTGGTGATGGCTGTAATGAGCTGCAAGCAGTGGATGGTGTTTTTCGTTCGAGTTTCATTGTTCTTGCTTCGGGATCCCTGGTTGAGAAGACTATGCAACAAACGAAGGGAAGTCTCAGCACACATTTGAGCAGCAGGATGCTCAGAGGAAGGGCCTGCTGGGATGTTTTTCAGCACGTTTGAGATAGCTTCCTGGGCGCGCTTCCGGACTTTGGGCCGAGGATCAATCGCGAGTTCTAACAGGCCCATTACTGCACGACGTGGAGAAATCTCCCCCGGTGATTGATTCCATGATGTAGTATCCTGAGCAATAAGCAGCGATTCGAGGGCTCCAATTGAGCTACGGATGAGCGGAGCTTGAGAATCCTTGTGGGAGATAGCTGGGGCTAACTTTGCTAGAATTTGAGCGAACTTTGATCTCAATAGAGTAGCCGGAGTGTAAGGGAATACGAGATCTAAGAAATAAGCAGTAGCAATAGCCAGTTCAGGGTTCACTACTTCGTCTTCGCGGAAATTTTCATCTAGAAGAGCAAGGAAAGAGATGAAATACGCTGCTGGGGTTTTAGCAGATCCCTGTTCTTCCAAATTATCTTCAACTGATGTCAAAACGAGTGACAGTTGTCGTTGATTAGCCAAACCTGATGAGGCCTGCTGCCTCACGTGGTCCAGCTTCGCATTCAGCTCAGCAGCTTTAAGTTCCTGAGCCATTTTGCTGTTTATCAACTGAATGGAGGGAGCTGTGGTGCGCGATATCTACGAGTTTCCACATTTCTACTTCACACAAGTTTCTCATCATCATCAAGTTTCTTTCCTCACTCATAACAAAATTTTTTTTATCTTACTGCGGCTGTATGCAGATACTCGAGGAGTTGCATAACTGTACATGATTTATACATTCACATGTAAGAATACAGATGACGTAAATAAGAATTACATAATCCACAAATAAATATTCAAATAGGTGTATGGAGGGATTTTGCTAATTTTCATCAAAGCCTGAGCGCATCGACAGTCAAGAAGGAGCAAATTACGGCATGAAAGAGTAGCATAAAGACGAAAACTAAGCTGTTTTTCACTTCTCCAAACTAACAGCAAATATGAAAGGACTTGTCAGAATCAGGCTGTCCAGATTTGGGCGGAAATTCTCACCAGTTTACAACATCGTTGTAGCTAAATCAAAGTACGTAGATTGCAGATGGGAACGGCACAGCAAAGCAGCTGTTTTATAACAGGTAATTCACTCCCCGTATCAATTTTGAAAACCTCAACTAACACTCTAAAGAACTGCCAGAGACAGGCAACCTATAGAAGTCTTGGGAACCTATGATCCTATCCCTAGTCGACTGACTCCTCAAGAACTGGAGAGAGGAGAGATTCCTGTGAAGGATGTGAAATTAGATTTTGATAAAGCCAAGTATTGGATTGGTGTTGGGGCTCAGCCTACGCCTGTGGTGTCGCGGCTGTTCAAGAAAGCTGGTATTTTGGATCCTGACTGGCCGAAGCCCAGTGCTGTGAAGAAACCGTTGGAAGAGAGAAAAGTTGTTATCCCGGCCAGGAAAGTCGTTCTATGATCTACAGGGACATCGTGTGGTATAGACACAAGAGAAATGTGCTCTAATGAAGCTTGTATATACGAGGAGCACAGACAACACAGCAATGATCAAGTTTTATATAAATATGACAGCGTAGGTACTCCGTGGAAAGTGGCAGGGCGTTGCTTGAGTTATTCTAGCTGAAGACTTCTCTAGAGAGTGCAAAAGTATTGAAATTATCAGATAAATAGGAAATAATCCTCCCATTGTATATGTTTTGCGTGTAGAGAGGGGATTCGGCATGTGAGTCCGTTCAGAATTTAACGTAGTGAGTGTGAAGTATGAAGATTGAATACTATAAGGAAGTTGATAGAGAGATCTGGATATTTGACTGTAGTAGATTGTAATAATACTGAAATTGTATGTAATAAATCTGATATTGCATACCATTACTCATAATGGGTACTGAATATCACTCATTTACCTCCTTCAGTCTCGTTATCTGGATAATCGATAAACTAAGATATAAAGCTTTTATGACCAGAAAATCAGCATATCAGTAGTAAACAAGTTAGTGATGATTTTCAAGCTAAATAATATATATGTACATAAAATATACATCCAAACTCCAATCTAATCGTTTTCTATCATTCCTACACATCAATTTGTACTTTCAACTCATTTTCCTATCAACATACAACACTTTACCCAATTTATTCCATTTCCCACAATATCCTATCAAGCATCCGCCAAACCACCCAAATCCCCCACAACCTATAAACCTTCCCTTGCGTCTACATCACTGAGCCTACAGTACAGTAATCAGCTTAAATCCATTCCAGTTTATACTATCACACATACGAGATCCTATAATGTACAGGGGTGTTGAATGCATGAAACAAATCAACTCATCCGACAGCCCAAAGCCATCTCTGCTTTACGTGAGTCCGCCATTCCTCTTCAACCTCAGTGATTCTCGTTTCCGCTCAGATGTCACATTGAAAAGAGTTTCATAGTCATCTTTATCTGAGATCGACACTTTCCTTAACCGCGAAGCCATAACTTCATTCGTAGTATTGCTTGTACTGGAAACATCAAAAGGTGATGCTAACTCTACCGTGTCTTCTGGCGGTGTAGGAATAGCTGCTGGTTTACCAGACGTCTTGACAGGTCCCAGCCCTTCGATAAGCGAATCAGCAGATGAAAACCTCGATAGATTTGCTAATCCACTCGAAGAGTTTCCCGTCTCACTACGGGTGCAAGCAGGAAGAGACCCGAGGTGCAGCCAAGACGTCTTCCGCTGCCCTGAGAACAACGGCGGTGGTGGCGTCTGCTGCGCCGGAACAGCCGGCTGGTCTGCTAACTGTGGCGTCCTGTTCCGCACTCCTCGTACAGAGTCAGAACTGTTAGCCCGAGACCTGTGAGCTTGGAAACCGGGCCGGAACAGAGGAGTAGCTGCTGCGGGGCTCACTGGTTCATCCTGCTGGCAGAGCTCTAGAATTCTTTTCCTGATCAACGTCAGCATCATAGTAGCGTTGTATCCGCTTACATTAATCACTGGGTCATAACTGTGCTCGATTCTGACTCCCTGCTTCCGAGCTTTCTTCAAAGCTTGCTTGGCTACTTTTCCTACTATACCCGAAGGCGGGAACCTGCCCGAAAACGGCGTGACTTGTGGGTTGGAGATACACTCCTGATAAGTATTCATAAGAAGTTGATCGAAGTCTGATGAGAATGTGAAAGGTGGGACGTATCCGTAGTCCATACCGTCTATGGAGGACGCAATTGAGCTACCGATACTCGACGGCTGGCTGGGCACTCGGGACAAATCTCGGAAAGACAACCCATCGTCGTCATCTTCGGGTAATTCCTCTTCCGATGGGGTCATGGGAGTTGCGAAACCTTTCTCGTATACTGGTGTGAACACTTTCTGACCCACTGGTGTGATTGGCCCCATTGGGCTGAGCCGCGACGCGGAATCTGAGCTGGCATTATCGAGATTTGTCTTGTCAGCTTTGGACTTCCACGACGGGAACGACAGATGGAGGTGAAGATTTGTACGAGCGGCTTTCATTGTGGTATTGCTGTGGTGAATATGAAGCAGCTACTAGGCGTGAAAAAATGGGGTTAAGTGAGCGAAATCTGTGCTGATAGTTTAGCAGTTGTGATTTCAAACCGAGCTAATAGCTCTTCAGTATTTCTGTCTCCGTTTGGCCTTCCTGGGCCGCTTTATTTCGCGCTCTTTCGGTGGCCAATAACGGGCAGCCGGAATAGTCGGCTGAATGTGAAGGTGTGAATTAGTTGAATGGGAGAATTTAAAGGAAAGTCCTATTACTTTGCTTCTTCCTTCCGAAATGCTTGCTGAACAACCAACCATCTATCTATATTGCTACAATGCTCGCTTAGCAAGTAGGAAGAAAAGACAAAACGTCTCCTCTATGTCTTTTCTTTCTCCGAACCGGTTGCGGGCCGAACTAAGCGGCGGGACGGCGAGTCGGAGATAAAGTTTGCTGTGAGTTGGTTTTAGGAATAACGTTTTGAGCTAGCGGCCACTAGTGCGGGTCTAAGTTAGAGTTCCAGTGGATGAAACAAGCGCAATTACAGCCCGATTGGGAAAGCGAGACGCAAGGTTAAGGCGAGATGCGAAGCCGGATGAGCCGAGGGGGCCGGTCAATGGGGCGGAATGGGATGGAAATAAGCCGAATTCAAGGCAGAGGGCGGAGCGGAATAGACGGTAATTGAATGGCAAAGATTGGGACAAAATTTTCTAGATTGTTACCCGTATGTGGTCATCTCTACGTGCGCGATGACTACAGTGATACTCATTAGGAAACCAAATGACTTATGTCTGATGAAGTACAGTTTGGGAAATGATGAATCGCCTAGATGGGGTGTATTAAGGTGTATTAAGGTGTATTAGTCTATGTCATCGTTTTCCGAGCCTGCAAGAGCCAACGTTTGAACGAAAGCGGGATTACGTAGATGAGTGCTTCATCTCTATGTTGGGCTTAGCGATTGAGCCGATAAGTGGGCCGGGCCAAACAAAATACGAGATTTAGCGGCAGCTATCGTTTACATATCGAAGAATAGTTTGGAAACAAAAGAGGGTGAAACTGTGAAACTGTGTTTGCTGTGCGCTATATAATTTCGCGTTCCTGAGATCTGCGGGGATTACATATTAACAGGGCCAATACTGGTAATGAATCAGGGCAAATCTAATCCGAGTGTTCCGAATAGCTTCTGAGATGTGGTTTACATCATGCTGAAACTGCGTCAGCTGCCATTAGATGCCTTGTACTTTCTTGATTCCCCGAGCTGACCATTCCCGCCGCGCATTCCTGTCTGACGCGTGACGCGTTCGACGCGTCGAGCCGAGATTGAATTTTCCCTATTATGGAAAAACACTTTCACCCCACCCGCATTCAGACATAAGGTTCGCGTTTTGATTGACCGAGTCTAACTCTAATCCAGGCTGCAAGAAAACGCTCGAAGGCTCTCGGAATCGATGTAGATAGAACATGGAAGCAACAATACGTAGAGAGAGTGCGTGAATTCTACAAGGTATTTGGCGCGATATTTCAGGCACGGAATGCCATGGAAGACATAATTTTCATTGAGATAAAGGTAATGGGCCCATAATACTTACAATCAAGCAATCGCAAACTCTACTGTGAGGTTCTAGGGCCTACCACCTGATCGACTTCCTCCGAGTAACCCCTGACTGGCCTATAATCTGTAGATATTGCCTGATGCCAAAATGTTGGCAAACGTTTTCGTGGGGTTTCAGTAAGACACATGGGAGCTGCCGGAAGACGGAGGAAAAGGAGGCTGGTGCGGTGAAGAACGCAACACTACAGAACGGGAAGAGATCGGAAATACAGCGCGAGATGTAAAGGTGAATCGGAACCAGCCAGGCGGAGCGCCGAGAGGAGACGTGATGTTGCCGAGGATGAGGGTGAGTTAAGCCGAGGATTGACAGCGAATTTCGGCAAAGGTTAGTAATAGGGAACATTTAATATCAAAAATATGTCCAACCCACCATAATAACTTTATTATTATGTGTGGGGGGTATATTATTAAATATATAATTATAACTATATAAATATAAATATGTATAAATATATAAATATGTATATATATAAATATAAATATGTATATATGAATATATAAATATATATACAAAATAATATATAAAAAAATAATATACATATAAATA